>WNWK01014544.1:0-50946 GCA_009830355.1 Cherax destructor | reverse complement strand
CCTCCTGTCAGTGATGCTTCCGGTGTTTACTCTGGTCCTCCCCAACACTGGTGACACTACTGCTCTCTTTGTAACACACATAAAGAGCGGAATAGAAGTACTGGCCTAGTCTACACCAACATTTTAGAGACCACAGTCATATTATTTACTGCTACTATGCTTAATCTACTTATCCATCTGACTTTTATAGACGCATCTTGTCACATCAACCATTATACACAACATGGCTTTATTACTTTAGATGCCGATCTTTTTCGTTAAATTCTTAATAAAATGCTCTTATCCTTAGAACTCTCGTGACTTGACCTGACCTTTGCATCCTCCTCTCCTTTCCTCTTGACCTGCATTTCTTTGGCATTTCCTTTCTTCTGACTTTCCTCTTTCCTGCTTTCTTTTCCTGCATGAATTAGTAGGCCTATTAATTCATGCCCTTTCAAACTTGAACTTGATTTGACCTGAGCGTCGGTGAGATGGGGATGGAAGAAGAATGGGTAAGGATAGAAACATGGGAAAAGGTTGGGGTAAGGTAGGAGGTGGGAATAAAGAGGTGAGTGGCCCGTCCACTCTAGGTGACATGTGCAGGTAGACTGCAGGCGTTGTTGATTGTTGTGTGTGATGCTGGGAGGACTTGCAACAGCTGGCGAGGCGGGTGTAGTTGTACTGTAGGAGGCTGACAGTCGACGGTGGGAGAGGCAGAGAAGGCAGCTGTGTCAGGGTCGACGATGTGGAGGCACGAAGAGGCTGGCTGAGCTTGCTGTATCATTCTCGGGAAGTTCTAGCTGGTGACAAGGGCTGGAGGCTGGCTTGGATTGGTGACAGAGGAGGGTGGCTTGCTATGTGGTAAATGTTTGATGGTGAGGTGACTTAATCATTGTGGCGTAGTATGGGTCAGCTTGTGTTTTTGTAAGTGTTTCCAATACCTCAGTCGTCGTCGTCAATCATGAACTTGATTCTTCCATTTTTCAGCAGGTTGTGGACTTCAGTCAAGGGTAGGTCGTCTACATTTATATCGGCTGTGCAGAATAGTAAGCCAGAGAATCTTGTGTAGCAATGTGTAGTCTCTGCTGTGGTAGCTTCCTCTGTCTTGTCTGGTGGAGATGCGATTGTTGGTGGAGTGGTGGATGCGTGCTGATTGGTTGGCTGGCTGGCTGGAGGTGTTTCATTGGTCTGCCTTGAGGTGACGTCACTGCTGGGCGGATGTGGTGGCGGTGGTTCGCTGGTATTTTTAATAATTGTCGCAGATTGTGGTGAATCTGGGAAGTTGAACTTGGAAATATTGTTTAGTACGAATATCTCGTTGATGACAGTGTTGTAAGAGCCTGGGTTTGCCATGTTGACCATGTGGGTATATATCACACAGTACTGGATATTGGTGGTATCAATTGTTGGTGGAGAGGCGACTGTGTTGGTAGGTGGCAGTGTGGCTTTGGGAATCTTGGTGGTATCTGCCTGGATCTTGGCGATGGCTGTGACTTTCTGGTTTGCTTCCTGTGTTTTCTTGAGTACCTCTCGTCGTGTAGGGCAACGAGCAGCCAGGGTATGGTGCTCGGTCTTGCAGTTGAGACACTTGGGTTGAGTGGTGGTGGAGCAGGACTTGAAATCGTGGCCCTCAGTTCCAAAGATTGTGCAAAACTTCTTGTCTTTGTTGGTGCAATCGTTGGTGGAATGTAGGAACTTTGGCAACGAAATATGGATTCCTGGATACAATCTCTTCAGATGCGACCGGAAACACATGCACATACGCACCTAGTTGCTTAGTACAGTCGCCTCTTCTATACTTAGTGCAAATGTTATTGAAAATGTATATCAAAATTTAATTGCAAGTGCAAAGGCCTCCATAACGAGTACAGTTAAAATTCTCGTTGCACAATGCAATCACATTTACGAAAAATTTTACTATATAATGGAGCCTAATAAGAGAGCTGACAGCACTATATAATGGAGCCTAATAAGAGAGCTGACAGTACTATATAATGGAGCCTAATAAGAGAGCTGACAGTACTATATCATGGAGCCTAATAAAGAGCTGACAGTACTATATAATGGAACCTAATAAAAGAGCTGACAGTACTATATAATGGAGCCTAATAAGAGAGCTGACAGTACTATATAATGGAGCCTAATAAGAGAGCTGACAGTACTATATCATGGAGCCTAATAAGAGAGCTGACAGTACTATATCATGGAGCCTAATAAGAAGCTGACAGTACTATATAATGGAGCCTAATAAAAGAGCTGACAGTACTATATAATGGAGCCTAATAAGAGAGCTGACAGCACTATATAATGGAGCCTAATAAGAGAGCTGACAGTACTATATAATGGAGCCTAATAAGAGAGCTGACAGTACTATATCATGGAGCCTAATAAGAGAGCTGACAGTACTATATAATGGAACCTAATAAAAGAGCTGACAGTACTATATAATGGAGCCTAATAAGAGAGCTGACAGTACTATATAATGGAGCCTAATAAGAGAGCTGACAGTACTATATCATGGAGCATAATAAGAGAGCTGACAGTACTATATCATGGAGCCTAATAAGAGAGCTGACAGTACTATATAATAAAGCCTAATAAGAGAGCTGACAGTACTATATAATGGAGCCTAATAAAGAGCTGACAGTACTATATAATGGAGCCTAATAAGAGAGCTGACAGTACTATATCATGGAGCCTAATAAGAGAGCTGACAGTACTATATCATGGAGCCTAATAAGAGAGCTGACAGTACTATATAATAAAGCCTAATAAGAGAGCTGACAGTACTATATAATGGAGCCTAATAAGAGAGCTGACAGTACTATATAATGGAGCCTAATAAGAGAGCTGGCAGTACTATATCATGGAGCCTAATAAGAGAGCTGACAGTACTATATAATGGAGCCTAATAAGAGAGCTGACAGTACTATATAATGGAGCCTAATAAGAAAGCTGACAGTACTATATAATGGAGCCTAATAAGAGAGCTGACAGTACTATATCATGGAGCCTAATAAGAGAGCTGATACCGAGCACATGGCTCACTGCAGTGTTTTAGAATCTCAGGTTGAAGTGTTGAAGAAGGAGGTTCTACTACTTCAGGAGGAAAATAGGAGGCTGAAGCTTCGCCTAGATGGGTGTGGGAGTGAGTGTGAGATGGTTGGAGCTGGTAAGGAGGAAATGGTTACCAACAGTGAAAGTGGCAGCCGCTTTAAGTGGCAAGTGGTTCACAATTCAGGAAGAAGGAAGATAAAGAAGGTTAATAGTGAAGATGTGAAGGTAGGTAATCGATTCTCTGTTCTCCAGGACGAGTGTACTTCAGTGGTCAGTGAGGTTAAAGGTACCACTGACTCCCCTGCTAATCAAGGTAAGAATATTCTGATTGTGGGAGACTCTCAGGTAAGATATATGGACCGTGCCTTTTTAACAGAGACAGGAAGGTCAGACAGAGGGTGTGCCTCCCAGGAGCTGGTATTGGTGACATAGTCAGCAGGTTGGATAATATTATGTCAGGTAATGGGAACAAGCCTATTATCTGTCTTAGTGCTGGTGGTAATGACATTGGGAAGGGCAGAAGACAGGAGCTACTAGATAAGTATAGGTCAGCCATAGAAGTCGTTATGTCTAAGGGAGGTATCCCAATCATATGTAGCATTTTGCCTAGAAAGGAGTGGGCAATGAATGGATGTCTAGGGCAATTGGTATAAATTGCTGGCTAGACAGGTACTGCAAGGAACTTGCAATTCCATTCATTGATAACTGGGACAAATTCTATGGCAAACGTGATATGTATGCAAGGGATGGGGTTTATCTCTCTGGGGCTGGAGTGGTTGCATTAGCCAATTCGATTGAGGGGTCATTCGAGACTTGTCTAGGACTTTAAACTGATAGATTATAGAGGTATGGGTGTTTGTGGAAACAATCAGGCTGTGGTATTAGGCCTGGAAACAGCAGATATTTCCAGGATACCCCAGGGTTATGTTTAAAAGATAAGATTCAAAATAAAGTTGTTTGTAAATGCAAAACAATTGATCAACAAACAAAGAGAGATAGTAGAGGGCAACGAGTGACTAGCTCCCTTGAGGTTTACTATACAAATAGTAGGAGTCTAAGAAATAAGATAGATGAGCTAAGATTACTTGCAAGTGCAGGTAATATAGATATTATTGCTATAACAAAGACCTGGTTCAACCTGAAAGATAGAGAAATGCCTTCCGAGTGCAACATTCAGGGTTACAAACTATTCCACACTGATAGGGTCAACAGGAAGGGTGGTGGAGTGGCGATGTATGTCAGAGATAATTTAAATTGTTGTGTTAGACAAGATATAAGATTAGAAACAGCTGACACAGAATCTGTTTGGCTACAGTTTCTCGAGGGTCGTGAAAAATTAATTTTGGGTGTGATTTACAGACCCCCAAGCCTGGATAGGGAGCGCAGTAAGCTGCTATGGGACGAAATTCATAAGGCGTCTAGATATGAAAATGTTGTGTTAATGGGAGATTTTAACTTTAGACACATTGATTGGAACAATGTGACAGGTAATCTTGAGTCTAGTGACTTTCTTGATACGGTTCAGGATTGTTTTTTAAAACAGTTTGTGACAGAACCAACTAGAGGTAGCAACTTGCTTGATTTGGTTCTTGCTAACAAAGAATCACTAATTAATAATCTTGAGGTTAATGAAGAGCTTGGGGAAAGCGATCACAAATCACTTAGTTTTAATATATCATGGAATTACCCAGGTAACTGCAATCAAGTCTCAGTTCCAGACTTTCGTGTAGCCGACTTCATGGGGCTGAGAAATTACCTAGGTGGGCTAATTGGGATGACCTGACTATGGGTCAGGTAGGTGGTTTGGTTGCCAATATGACGTTTTTCAGAGCATAGTTCTAGCTGCCCAGACAACTTTTGTTCCAAGTAGGGAAATTAGATCTAACAAAAATGATCCTAAATGGATGAACAATAGATTAAAACATCTCATTGGTCAAAGAGAGGCATATATAGCCGTATCAAAAGAGGGGATGGACAGATAAGAAATCAATATTTTCAATTAAAGAGAAATAAAAGGAATAAGAAAAGC
Organism: Cherax destructor; assembly: GCA_009830355.1. Lineage (NCBI taxonomy): Eukaryota > Metazoa > Arthropoda > Malacostraca > Decapoda > Parastacidae > Cherax > Cherax destructor. The sequence continues at coordinate 45,881 of WNWK01014544.1, read as the reverse complement.
AAAAAGGGATTATGAGGCTAAGGTCGCAAGGGATTCGAAGACTAACCCAAAAGGGTTCTTTCAGGTATACAGAAGTAAGATTAGGGACAAGATAGGCCCACTTAAGAGTAACTCAGGACAGATCACGGACAGTGATAAGGATATGTGAAATTTTCAATACTTACTTCCTCTCAGTTTTTACTCAGGAAGATACTAGCAGAATTCCAGAAATAATAAATTATGTAGAGCTGGAAGATAACAGACTATGCTCGATTGGGGTAACTAGTGACATGGTCCTCAGACAAATAGAGAAATTAAAACCTAACAAATCCCCAGGCCCTGATGAACTGTTTGCAAGAGTTTTAAAGGAATGTAAAGAGGAACTTAGCAAACCTTTGGCAAATCTTTTCAATATATCACTACAAACTGGCATAGTGCCAGACAAGTGGAAAAGGGCAAATGTAATACCTATTTACAAGGCAGGTGACAGGTCCTTAGCTTCGAACTATAGACCAATAAGCCTTACCTCCATAGTTGGTAAATTTATGGAATCAATAATTGCCGAGGCAATTCGTAGCCATCTTGAAAAGCATAAATTTATTAATGAATCTCAACACGGTTTTACAAAGGGGCGTTCATGTCTTACGAATTTACTAACTTTTTCACTAAGGTGTTTGAGGAAGTAGATCATGGTAATGAATATGATATTGTGTATATGGACTTCAGTAAGGCTTTCGATAAAGTTCCACATCAGAGGCTACTGAGGAAACTTAAGGCACACGGAATAGGAGGAGAAATTTTTTCCTGGGTAGAGGCATGGTTGACTAATAGGCGGCAGAGAGTTTGCATAAATGGAGAGAAATCAGAATGGGGGCGTGTCTCAAGCGGTGTTCCACAGGGGTCAGTTTTGGGCCCCTGTTGTTTACAATTTACATAAACGACATAGATGAGGGAATAAATAGTAGCATAAGTAAATTTGCTGATGACACCAAAATAGGCCGTCCAATTCATTCAAACGAGGACATTAGAGCACTCCAGGATGATTTGAATAGACTGATGCAGTGGTCGGAGAAGTGGCAGATGCAGTTTAATGTAAACAAATGCAAAGTTCTAAATGTTGGGCAGGACAATAACCATGCCACATATAAGCTGAATAATATAGATCTTATTACTTGTAATTGCGAGAAGGATTTAGGAGTTCTGGTTAGTAGTAATCTGAAGCCTAGACAACAGTGCATAAGTGTTCGCAATAAAGCTAACAGAATCCTTGGCTTCATATCAAGAAGTATAAATAACAGAAGTCCTCAGGTTGTTCTTCAACTCTATATATCTTTGGTTAGGCCTCATTTAGATTATGCTGCACAGTTCTGGTCACCGTATTACAGAATGGATATAAATGCACTGGAAAACGTACAGAGGAGGATGACAAAGTTGATCCCATGTATCAGAAATCTTCCCTATGAGGATAGACTGAGGGCCCTGAATCTGCACTCTCTAGAAAGGCGTAGAATTAGGGGGATATGATTGAGGTGTACAAATGGAAAACAGGAATAAACAAAGGGGATGTAAATAGCGTGCTGAAAATATCCAACCAAGACAGGACTCGCAGCAATGGTTTCAAGTTGGAAAAGTTCAGATTCAGGAAGGATATAGGAAAGCACTGGTTTGGTAATAGAGTTGTGGATGAGTGGAACAAACTCCCGAGTACCGTCATAGATGCTAAGACGTTGTGTAGTTTTAAAAATAGGTTAGATAAATACATGAGTGGGTGTGGATGGGTGTGAGCTTGTACTAGGTCAGATGCAGTGCTCCTTCCTTAAGTGAATGTAACCTGACCTGTACTAATTCCTTAAGTGGAAGTGACCTGACCAGGTGGTCGGCTGGACAATTATATGAGTGGGTGCGGTTGGGTGTGAATTGGTCCTGACTAGGTTGTGCTACTAGGTCAGATGCAGTGCTCCTTCCTTAAGTGAATGTAACCTGACCTGGCTGGGTCGGGGCATTGGCTTAAGCCGTTGGAGATTTGGACCTGCCTCGCATGGGCCAGTAGGCCTGCTGCAGTGTTCCTTCTTTCTTATGTTCTTATGTTCTTACTATATCATGGAGCCTAATAAGAGAGCTGACAGTACTATATAATGGAACCTAATAAAAGAGCTGACAGTACTATATAATGGAGCCTAATAAGAGAGCTGACAGTACTATATAATGGAGCCTAATAAGAGAGCTGACAGTACTATATCATGGAGCCTAATAAGAGAGCTGACAGTACTATATCATGGAGCCTAATAAGAGAGCTGACAGTACTATATAATAAAGCCTAATAAGAGAGCTGACAGTACTATATAATGGAGCCTAATAAGAGAGCTGACAGTACTATATAATGGAGCCTAATAAGAGAGCTGACAGTACTATATCATGGAGCCTAATAAGAGAGCTAACAGTACTATATCATGGAGCCTAAGAAGAGAGCTGACAGTACTATATAATGGAGCCTAATAAGAGAGCTGACAGTACTATATAATAGAGCCTAATAAGAGAGCTGACAGTACTATATAATGGAGCCTAATAAAAGAGCTGACAGTACTATATAATGGAGCCTAATAAGAGAGCTGACAGTACTATATAATGGAGCCTAATAAGAGAGCTGACAGTGCTATTTAATGGAGCCTAATAAGAGAGCTGACAGTACTATATAATGGAGCCTAATAAGAGAGCTGACAGTACTATATAATGGAGCCTAATAAGAGAGCTGACAGTACTATATAATGGAGCCTAATAAAAGAGCTGATAGTACTATATAATGGAGCCTAATAAGAGAGCTGACAGTACTATATAATGGAGCCTAATAAGAGAGCTGACAGTACTATATAATGGAGCCTAATAAGAGAGCTGACAGTACCAAAAATAACGTGGTGGAAGTTCTTCAGGTTATAAGTGAACTTCACAACCTATTTAGTGACCTTGTATATAAACCACAAGATGCAGATTCCTAATAGTTCAAAGACCAACTACGTAATACTGAATACTGTCACGAAAACCTATCAAATCCAGCCCCAAATATACTGTTGCTTGGAGAATTCAGTTTAAAACACTTAAAAATGGAAGAATGAAGCAAACATCGTAATTAGAGGGAGACTCGTAGGAGCTAACTTGGATTTAGAGTCTCACTCAACTGAACTACAATGACTGCAAGAAATTCGTTTAACGCCAGCAAGTAGCAGAACCGACAATACTAGTACATAATTACCCTAACAATAATGGAGACCTGATACGGAACATCTAAGTGTCGAAGACAGTAGACTCAGTGCTCAACCTAATGGAAGTTCAGACATACATATACTCTGGACATAAGCAGCAAAACACACTAAGGGAAGACTGAGGCTTCAAAAAATTAAGAACAAGAGCATCAACTGAGAGTTAATAAACCTTGAACTTTCTGAAATATGTTGACCAAGTGATGAACTAAATCATCAATTCGATAGGATGAGCTCAATGATATTAGAAGTAAGCTCCAGACATAACAAGTTACGAAGGAGGAGAGACAGGTTGGAAAGGGCAAGGAGTGTCCTGAAACAGGTGAAAACGACGAATAACAGCGCTCCTAAAAGGCAATAGACTCTCTGAAGAACGAAATGTACCAATGGCTGAAGAATTAGATAACCTCCAATGATAAGCAGGGCAGTGATGAGTACCCTGTTAGAGAGCTCAATAAATGTTAAGGGACCACGACTCTTCAGCACCCTCTTCATGCATAATGAGATCACTATCAAGAGGGAACTCGACAGATTGCCCATAACAATTCATGAGCGAAACGTTGCCACAATAAAATGTCACATTAGTTGCACTTGTGTTCTTTTACTTAACATATTGTGGGTAATTCTACCAACATTAATACAGCTGGCCAATGGTTCAGAACCGACCGAAACGTTCTCATTAACATCTTTTTTTTAAGTGCGAAACGTATGTGAAATTTTTACACCATTACAGAGCTCATTATAAAAATCCTTCTGCTCTCACAATGCTTTACATAAAGCTACTATGCACCCTCACAATGCTTTACATAAAGCTACTATGCACCCTCACAATGCTTTACATAAAGCTACTATGCACCTTCACAATGCTTTACATAAAGCTACTATGCACCCTCACAATGCTTTACATAAAGCTACTATGCACCCTCACAATGCTTTACATAAAGCTACTGTGCACCCTCACAATGCTTTACATAAAGCTACTATGCACCCTCACAATGCTTTACATAAAGTATGCACCTTCATAATGCTTTACATAAAGCTACTATGCACCCTCACAATGCTTTACATAAAGTATGCACCTTCATAATGCTTTACATAAAGCTACTATGCACCCTCACAATGCTTTACATAAAGTATGCACCTTCATAATGCTTTACATAAAGCTACTATGCACCCTCACAATGCTTTACATAAAGTATGCACCTTCATAATGCTTTACATAAAGCTACTATGCACCCTCACAATGCTTTACATAAAGTATGCACCTTCATAATGCTTTACATAAAGCTACTATGCACCCTCACAATGCTTTACATAAAGTATGCACCTTCATAATGCTTTACATAAAGCTACTATGCACCCTCACAATGCTTTACATAAAGTATTCACCTTCATAATGCTTTACATAAAGCTACTATGCACCCTCACAATGCTTTACATAAAGTATGCACATTCATAATGCTTTACATAAAGCTACTATGCACCCTCACACTACTTTACATAAAGCTACTCATCACTTTCTCCCCACCCTTAGAGAGGCGGTCATAAAATACAACTACTGTAATATTTAAACACACGTAAACGATTACGTGTGTTCCATTAATGGTTATAAATTGCACTTAGAATGCCATACAATAACACTTTAATGAGAGGGTAAGTGTAAGTGTTTTCACTGGCGTATAGACGTTAGAATATAGTTTCTATCTTGAGTCTTCACACGGATTTGCACTTCTCGTGAATCTGGTGCTCATTATGTTATCTTTCTCTCTGATAACGACAATGTTGTAGTTGTCCTTAATCAAGAGTATAAGTTCTAAAAAGTCGATTACTTGATCTCTGACACATGCATCAACACTCCCCTTGCTTCTAACCCTCTTCCTCACATCACAACTTTAATCAATCTTAAATTCTTTATTCTCTCTGATCTCTGTACTACTGACTTCGATGTTGCTCTGTTTCCTTGTTATTTGTCTCATTCTTCCTTATTTCTATTGTATTTCTCTTCACTCGCATTTCTTCAAGACATTCTGTCTCTCATCGTCTTACCTCTTACAATAGGTAAAATTTTCATTCTTCTTCCTGAATGCTTTCTCCGGATTATCACGGTCATTCTCAAGATTTAATCGAACATGTACGGCCACATAAGACCTGAAAAATGCAAAGTCTTAATGCTGAGTCTCTCTTTATTTCCGTTTATCTTATTGATGTTCTGTTTTCTCAGAGTTAAGGCTAAGAAAAGGTTATATCATCCCACTATACCTTCTGATGTTGTATTTCCTGTTCTTATTCGCTTTTCAGTGGACTCCAACTCTTTTACCTTTCAAGGCAAATAATATTTTCAAATCTTTGATGTTGCCATGGGCTCTCATTTATCCCCTGTTCTTTCTTATATTTATTTGGGGCATTTCGAAGCTGTTGTATTTCCTACTACTAGATCAGTCCTTCTTTCTGGATTAGCTACGTAGAAGATATTTGTTCTTTGGTCACATGCCTCTAGTGTCTTTCTAGTTCTTCTCGATGCCATAAACAATCTTCTTTTTATGAAGTTCAAAACTGAATGGGAGTCTTAATTCCTTGCTTCCTTTCCTTGATGTTCATGTCCACCGTTCTGTAACAGAATTTTATTTCTTCTGTTTACTGCAAGTGAAAAGTACATTCATTACTTTTCTTACCATGCTACTTCTGTCAAGAAAAGTGTTTTTATTTATCTCCTTGTCTTTGCTTTCCGAATCTGTGACCTTCAGATTCTCGTGGTCTACTGTTCTCTCCTATACCTTGCTAGAACTTGCCACTAATTTTCTGACAAAAGAAGAGTTCGCCTTGCTGACACTTGTTTTATTCTGTCATTTTATAGATCTAGCGTATCCTCTTAACTGCTCCTTTGCCAAAACAGTCTGCCATTCTTCTAGCCTTTACAAACGCCATCTTGTTGAATAAACCCTTATATACAACATTCGTATAATAAATCTTTGTCGGGGATTTGTTTCTTTAGATGCCTTCTTATCTTCTTACTTTATCTTTACCTCCTGCTCTCCTTTACTCTTGCCTTGTCTTCCATATTTCTTTTGACTTCTTGTCTTCTGACTTTCCTCTTTCTTGCTCGATCAAATTTTCTAGTTAGTGAAAGTGCTTTTATATTCTCTTGGGAAGAGATGTTTTGAGTGTTGAGTCACTTTGATCTTCTCGGCCATGAGACCTAACTGACTCCTCATACTTTATTTATCCCTCGCCATACTGGATTTTTTATAGATGGATTTTGTGCTAGGAGGTTTATGTCCCGTGGGGGAATATTGCCGTGTGCCCGTGACCTAGTAGATCTCCAATAGGGCTCCACGGTACTCTCGCTCTTATGTACTATTGCTATTGGTTTCATTACTAATTCTTACACTAATATTACACTCTCTAGTAATATTCCTAGAGTTAATAATACCATTGCTATTATTTCTGTTACTGTCTCATTACTATTAATACCACCACTGCTACCGTTACTGATTATACTACTACTACTACTACTAATACTACTACTACTACTACTACTACTACTACTACTACTACTACTACTACTACTACTACTACTGCTGCTGCTGTTCCTGCTAATTCTCTCTCTCAGTGGATCAAGAGAGGAAACCAATGACAAGAATATTCTCACAAGTTTCCTCTCTTTATTGCAGAATATTTGTGAGTTGTTCCAGCCAAAATACTTATAATTTTTAGGCTAAAGGGTGTAAAGTAGGTTTTCACTCACCTTTGTGAAAGAGTTTACCTGGAGTTTATCTGGAGAGGGTTTTGGGGGTCAACGCCCCCGCGGCTCGGTCTGAGACCAGGCCTCATGGTGCATCAGGGTCTGATCAACCAGGCTGTTACTGCCGGCAGCACGTAAACTGACGTACGAACCACAGCCCGGTTGGTCAGGTACTGAATTTAGGTGCCAAAGAGAAGAGTAGTTTCTCCAAGCCCACCTATGTAAGTGTGGGGGAGTAGTTTCACCAAGCCCACCTTTGTAAGTGTGGGGAGTAGTTTCACCAAGCCCACATTTATAAGTGTGGGGAGTAGTTTCACCAAGCCCACCTTTTTAAGTGAGGGAGTAGTTTCACCAAGCCCACCTTTCTAAGTGTGGATAGTAGTTTCACCAAGCCCACCTTTGTAAGTGTGGGGAGTAGTTTCACCAAGCCCACCTTTGTAAGTGTGGGGAGTAGTTTCACCAAGCCCACCTTTGTAAGTGTGGGGAGTAGTTTCACCAAGCCCACCTTTCTAAGTGTGGGGAGTAGTTTCACCAAGCCCACCTTTGTAAGTGTGGGGAGTAGTTTCACCAAGCCCACCTTTTTAAGTGTGTGGGAGTAGTTTCACCAAGCCCACCTTTGTAAGTGTGGGGGAGTAGTTTCACCAAGCCCACCTTTTTAAGTGTGTGGGAGTAGTTTCACCAAGCCCACCTTTGTAAGTGTGGGGATAGTTTCACCAAGCCCACCTTTGTAAGTGTGGGTGAGTAGTTTCACCAAGCCCACCTTTTTAAGTGTGTGGGAGTAGTTTCACCAAGCCCACCTTTGTAAGTGTGGGGAGTAGTTTCACCAAGCCCACCTCTCTAAGTGTGGGGAGTAGTTTCACCAAGCCCACCTTTGTAAGTGTGGGGAGTAGTTTCACCAAGCCCACCTTTGTAAGTGTGGGGAGTAGTTTCACCAAGCCCACCTTTGTAAGTGTGGGGAGTAGCTTCACCAAGCCCACCTTTTTAAGTGTGTGGGAGTAGTTTCACCAAGCCCACCTTTGTAAGTGTTGGGAGTAGTTTCACCAAGCCCACCTTTGTAAGTGTGGGGGAGTAGTTTCACCAAGCCCACCTTTTTAAGTGTGTGGGAGTAGTTTCACCAAACCCACCTTTGTAAGTGTGGGGGATAGTTTCACCAAGCCCACCTTTGTAAGTGTGGGGGAGTAGTTTCACCAAGCCCACCTTTTAAGTGTGTGGGAGTAGTTTCACCAAGCCCACCTTTGTAAGTGTGGGGAGTAGTTTCACCAAGCCCACCTCTCTAAGTGTGGGGAGTAGTTTCACCAAGCCCACCTTTGTAAGTGTGAGGAGTAGTTTCACCAAGCCCACCTTTGTAAGTGTGTTGAGTAGTTTCACCAAGCCCACCTTTGTAAGTGTGGGGAGTAGTTTCACCAAGCCCACCTTTGTAAGTGTGGGGAGTAGTTTCACCAAGCCCACCTTTTTAAGTGTGTGGGAGTAGTTTCACCAAGCCCACCTTTGTAAGTGTAAGGAGTAGTTCACCAAGCCCACCTCTCTAAGTGTGGGAGTAGTTTCACCAAGCCCACCTTTGTAAGTGTGAGAGAGTCAAGCCCACCTTGAATGTGGGGAGTTCGCCACTAATTGGAGAGTTTCACCAGACCTTGTAAGTGTGGTAGTTCCCAGCCACCTGGGAGGAGGTTTACAGCCCTTCATGAGGTTTCACCAAGCCCACTTTTAAGTGTGGAGTTTCACCCACCTTGTGTGGGATTTCACACCCTTGTAAGTGTGGGGGAGTTTCACCAAGCCCACCTTTAAGTGTGGGGTATTTCAACTGCATGGAGTAATTACAGCAGCTTTCACAAGCATTGAAGCGGGGAATGGTGTTCAAAGCCCACCTTTTAAGTGTGGGGAGTTTCACCAAGCCCACCTTTTAAGTGTGGGGAGAGTTTCACCAAGCCCACCTTTTAAGTTGGGGAGAATTTCACCAAGCCCACCTTTGAAGTGGGAGTAGTTTCCCAAACCCACCTTGTAAGTGTGGGGAGTAGTTTCACCAAGCCCACCTTGTAAGTGTGGGGAGAGTTCCCCAACCTTTTGTGTGTGGGGATTTCACCAAGCCCACCTTTAAGTTTGGGAGAGTTTCACCAAGCCCACCTTTTAGGGGGTAGTTTCACCAACCCCCTTTTAAGTGGGGAGAGTTTCACCAACCCACCTTTGAAGTTGGGATGTTTCACAAGCCACCTTTGAAGTGTGGGGGTAGTTTCACCAACCCACCTTTTAAGTGTGGAGTAGTTTCACCAAGCCACCTTTGTAAGTGTGGGAGTAGTTTCCCAAGCCCAAGTGGGGAGAGTTTCACCAAGCCCACCTTTGTAAGTGTGGGAGAGTTTCACCAAGCCCACCTTTGTAAGTGTGGGGATTTCACCAAGCCCCCTTGTAATGTGGGAGTAGTTTCACCAAGCCCACTTGTAAGTGGGGAGTAGTTTCACCAAGCCCCTTTGTAAGTGTGGGGAGTAGTTTCACCAAGCCCACCTTTTGTGAGTAGTTTCCAAGCCCACCTTGTAAGTGTGGGTGTTCAGCCCACCTTTGTAAGTGTGGGTAGTTATCACCAAGCCCACCTTTGTAAGTGTGGGGAAGTTTCACAAGCCCACCTTGTAAGTGTGGGGGTTTCCCAAGCCCACCTTTTAAGTGTGGTTTCAACAAGCCCACCTTTGTAAGTGTGGGAAGTAGTTTCACCACGCCCACCTTTGTAAGTGTGGGGAGTAGTTTCACCAAGCCCACCTTTTAAGTGTGTGGGAGTAGTTTCACAAGCCCACCTTTGTAAGTGTGGGGAGTAGTTTCACCAAGCCCACCTTTGTAAGTGTGGGAGTAGTTTCACAACCCACCTTTGTAAGTGTGTGAGGGTAGTTTCACCAAGCCCACCTTTGTAAGTGTGGGGAGTAGTTTCACCAAGCCCACCTCTCTAAGTGTGGGGAGTAGTTTCACCAAGCCCACCTTTGTAAGTGTGAGGAGTAGTTTCACCAAGCCCACCTTTGTAAGTGTGGGGAGTAGTTTCACCAAGCCCACCTTTGTAAGTGTGGGGAGTAGTTTCACCAAGCCCACCTTTGTAAGTGTTGGGAGTAGTTTCACCAAGCCCACCTTTTAAGTGTGTGGAGTAGTTTCACCAAGCCCACCTTTGTAAGTGTGTGGGAGTAGTTTCACCAAGCCCACCTTTGTAAGTGTGGGGAGTAGCTTCACCAAGCCCACCTTTTTAAGTGTGTGGGTGTAGTTTCACCAAGCCCACCTTTGTAAGTGTGGGGAGTAGTTTCACTACGCCCACCTTTGTAAGTGTGGGGGAGTAGTTTCACCAAGCCCACCTTTCTAAGTGTGTGGGAGTAGTTTCACCAAGCCCACCTTTGTAAGTGTGGGGAGTAATTTCACCAAGCCCACCTTTGTAAGTGTGGGGAGTAGTTTCACCAAGCCCACCTTTGTAAGTGTGTGTGGGAGTAGTTTCACCAAGCCCACCTTTCTAAGTGTGGGAGTAGTTTCACCAAGCACACTTTTGTAAGTGTGGGGGTAGTTTCACCAAGCCCACCTTTGTAAGTGTGGGGAGTAGTTTCACCAAGCCCACCTTTGTAAGTGTGTGGGGAGTAGTTTCACCAAGCCCACCTTTCTAAGTGTGGGAGTAGTTTCACCAAGCCCACCTTTGTAAGTGTGGGGGAGTAGTTTCACCAAGCCCACCTTTGTAAGTGTGAGGAGTAGTTTCACCAAGCCCACCTTTGTAAGTGTGGGGAGTAGTTTCACCAAGCCCACCTTTGTAAGTGTGTGGGAGTAGTTTCACCAAGCCCACCTTTGTAAGTGTGGGGAGTAGTTTCACCAAGCCCACCTTTGTAAGTGTGGGGAGTAGTTTCACCAAGCACACATTTGTAAGTGTGGGGAGTAGTTTCACCAAGCCCACCTTTGTAAGTGTGGGGAGTAGTTTCACCAAGCCCACCTTTGTAAGTGTGTGGGGGAGTAGTTTCACCAAGCCCACCTTTGTAAGTGTGGGGAGTAGTTTCACCAAGCCCACCTTTGTAAGTGTGGGGAGTAGTTTCACCAAGCCCACCTTTTTAAGTGTGTGGGAGTAGTTTCACCAAGCCCACCTTTGTAAGTGTGGGGGATAGTTTCACCAAGCCCACCTTTGTAAGTGTGGGGAGTAGTTTCACCAAGCCCACCTTTTTAAGTGTGTGGGAGTAGTTTCACCAAGCCCACCTTTGTAAGTGTGGGAGTAGTTTCACCAAGCCTAAGTGTGGGAGTAGTTTCACCGCCCACCTTGTAAGTGTGAGGAGTAGTTTCACCAAGCCCACCTTGTAAGTGGGGGATTAGTTTCACCAAGCCCACCTTGTAAGTGTGGGGAGAGTTTCACCAAGCCCACCTTTGTAAGTGTGGGGAGTAGTTTCACCAAGCCCACCTTTTTAAGTGTGTGGGAGTAGTTTCACCAAGCCCACCTTTGTAAGTGTGGGGAGTAGTTTCACCAAGCCCACCTTTGTAAGTGTGGGTGAGTAGCTTCACCAAGCCCACCTTTTTAGTGTGTGGGAGTAGTTTCAACAAGCCCACCTTGTAAGTGTGGGAGTAGTTTCACCCGCCCACCTTGTAAGTGTGGGGGAGTAGTTTCACCAAGCCCACCTTTTAAGTGTGGGAAGTTTCACCAAGCCCACCTTTGTAAGTGTGGGGAGTAATTCACCAAGCCCACCTTTGTAAGTGTGGGGAGTAGTTTCACCAAACCCACCTTGTAAGTGTGGGGGAGTAGTTTCACCAAGCCCACCTTTGTAAGTGTGGGAGTAGTTTCAAAAGCCCACCTCTTAAGTGGGGGAGTAGTTTCACCAAGCCCACCTTTGTAAGTGTGAGGATAGTTTCACCAAGCCCACCTTTGTAAGTGTGGGGAGTAGTTTCACCAAGCCCACCTTGTAAGTGTGGGGAGTAGTTTCACCAAGCCCACCTTTGTAAGTGTTGGGAGTAGTTTCACCAAGCCCCCCTTTTAAGTGTGTGGGAGTAGTTTCACCAAGCCCACCTTGTAAGTGTGGGAGTAGTTTCACCAAGCCCACCTTGTAAGTGTGGGGAGTAGCTTCCCAAGCCCACCTTTTAAGTGTGTGGGGTAGTTCACCAAGCCCACCTTTGTAAGTGTGGGGAGAGTTTCACTACGCCCACCTTGTAAGTGTGGGGGAGTAGTTTACCAGCCCACCTTCTAAGTGTGTGGGAGTAGTTTCACCAAGCCCACCTTGTAAGTGTGGGAGTATTTCACCAAGCCCACCTTGTAAGTGTGGGAGTAGTTTCACCAAGCCCACCTTGTAAGTGTGTGGGAGTAGTTTCACCAAGCCCACCTTTCTAAGTGTGGGGAGTAGTTTCACCAAGCACACTTTGTAAGTGTGGGAGTAGTTTCACCGCCCACCTTGTAAGTGTGGGGGTTTCACCAAGCCCACCTTGTAAGTGTGGGGGAGTAGTTTCACCAAGCCCACCTTCTAAGTGTGGGAGTAGTTTCACCAAGCCCACCTTTGTAAGTGTGGGGAGTAGTTTCACCAGCCCACCTTTGTAAGTGTGAGGAGAGTTTCACCAAGCCCACCTTGAAAGGGTGGGGAGTAGTTTCACCAAGCCCACCTTTGTAAGTGTGGGGGAGTAGTTTCACCAAGCCCACCTTGTAAGTGTGGGGAGTAGTTTCACCAAGCCCACCTTGTAAGTGTGGGAGTAGTTTCACCAAGCACACATTTGTAAGTGTGGGGAGTAGTTTCACCAAGCCCACCTTTGTAAGTGTGGGGAGGTTTCACCAAGCCCACCTTTGTAAGTGTGTGGGGAGTAGTTTCACCAAGCCCACCTTTGTAAGTGTGGGAGTAGTTTCACCAGCCCACCTTTGTAAGTGGGGGAGTATTTCACCAAGCCCACCTTTTAAGTGTGTGGGAGTAGTTTCACCAAGCTCACCTTTGTAAGTGTGCGGAGTAGTTTCACCAAGCCCACCTTTGTAAGTGTGGGGAGTAGTTTCACCAAGCCCACCTTTGTAAGTGTGTGGGGGAGTAGTTTCACCAAGCCCACCTTTGTAAGTGTGGGGAGTAGTTTCACCAAGCCCACCTTTGTAAGTGTGTGGGGGAGTAGTTTCACCAAGCCCACCTTTGTAAGTGTGGGGAGTAGTTTCACCAAGCCCACCTTTGTAAGTGTGGGGAGTAGTTTTATGCCAACATTGAACAGGGTGAAGAGCAGTATAAAGCCGGCCTCTGCAAGGATGATGAGACATTTCATACCCAGTAGTGTGAGGGAGAAGAATTCAATTACAATATCAAAATATTTGTAGGAAATACTGTTATTACAGCTCCGTTATTACTTACTGTTTACTTTAAATTTAAAATGAGTTCTGCAGTATTAAAATATTTGACGCTACGAGAATAAGTATTGAGTAACAAAGAAAAATAATTTACCTAAACAGGAAATTTTATAGGAAATAAGAGTTTATATGCTTACCTGGAGTTTACCTGGAGAGGGTTCCGGGGATCAACGCACCCGAGGTAGATCAGTCTGAACAACCAGGCTGTTACTGCTGGCCTCACGTAAACCGTGGTATTTGGATTCAGGACATGAAAATTATATAATAATTCGGTAATTTAATTTAAGACGCATACTTTTCAAAAATTGTTGACCAGTGGCGCCCTAACTCCAATGACTAAAAAATTATCAAAATATATTTTTTCATAGAATATCTCCTGAAATATGAAATACATCAATTTATTATTGTTTTATATATTAATATAAGAATTTGTCATGTGCAAGTCTTCTAAGACTGTCATGCACACAACACCAGTGGTTGTCATGCACACAACACCAGTGGTTGTCATGCACACAACACCAGTGGTTGTCATGCACACAACACCAGTGGTTGTCATGCACACAACACTAGTGGTTGTCATGCACACAACAACAGTGGTTGTCATGCACACAACACCAGTGATTGTCATGCACACAACACCAGTGGTTGTCATGCACACAACACCAGTGGTTGTCATGCACACAACACCAGTGGTTGTCATGCACACAACACCAGTGGTTGTCATGCACACAACACCAGAGATTGTCATGCACACAACACCAGTGGTTGTCATGCACACAACACCAGTGATTGTCATGCACACAACACCAGTGGTTGTCATGCACACAACACCAGTGGTTGTCATGCACACAACACCAGTGGTTGTCATGTACACAACACCAGTGGTCATGTACACAACACCAGTGGTCATGCACACAACACCAGTGGTTGTCATGTACACAACACCAGTGGTTGTCATGTACACAACACCAGTGATTGTCATGTACACAACACCAGTGGTTGTCATGTACACAACACCAGTGATTGTCATGTACACAACACCAGTGGTTGTCATGTACACAACACCAGTGGTTGTCATGTACACAACACCAGTGGTTGTCATGTACACAACACCAGTGGTTGTTATGTACACAACACCAGAGATTGTCATGTACACAACACCAGTGGTCATGTACACAACACCAGTGGTCATGCACACAACACCAGTGGTTTTCATGTACACAACACCAGTGGTTGTCATGTACACGACACCAGTGGTGTTCATGTACACAACACCAGTGGGTGTCATGTACATAACACCAGTGGTTGCCATGTACACAACACCAGTGGTTGTCATGTACACAACACCAGTAGTTGTCATGTACACAACAAAAGTGGTTGTCATATACCAGTCATATAAGGCGCTCGTGTACACGTCACCAGAAAAAGTTATTCTCATATGTTTCTGGCTTCTACAATCATTTAAAGAAATAGTTAAAAATATGACCATAATTTTTAAAGATGTGGACCAACATAATCACATAGTTCTCTACCAACATAATTACATAGTTCTCTACCAACATAATCACATAGTTCTCTTCCAACATAATCACATAGTTCTCTACCAACATAATCACATAGTTCTTTACCAACATAATCACATAGTTCTCTTCCAACATAATCACATAGTTCTCTACCAACATAATCACATAGTTCTCTACCAACATAATCACATAGTTCTCTTCCAACATAATCACATAGTTCTCTACCAACATAATCACATAGTTCTCTACCAACATAATCACATAGTTCTCTTCCAACATAATCACACAGTTCTCTACCAACATAATCACATAGTTCTCTTCCAACATAATCACATAGTTCTCTACCAACATAATCACATAGATCTCTTCCAACATAATCACATAGTTCTCTACCAACATAATCACATAGTTCTCTTCCAACATAATCACATAGTTCTCTACCAACATAATCACATAGTTCTCTTCCAACATAGTCACATAGTTCTCTTCCAACATAGTCACATAGTTCTCTACCAACATAATCACATAGTTATCTACCAACATAATCACATAGTTCTCTACCAACATAATCACATAGATCTCTTCCAACATAATCACATAGTTCTCTACCAACATAGTCACATAGTTCTCTTCCAACATAGTCACATAGTTCTCTACCAACATAATCACATAGTTATCTACCAACATAATCACATAGTTCTCTACCAACATAATCACATAGATCTCTTCCAACATAATCACATAGTTCTCTACCAACATAATCACATAGTTCTCTTCCAACATAATCACATAGTTCTCTACCAACATAATCACATAGTTCTCTTCCAACATAATCACATAGTTCTCTACCAACATAATCACATAGTTCTCTTCCAACATAGTCACATAGTTCTCTACCAACATAATCACATATTTCTCTACCAACATAATCACATAGTTCTCTTCCAACATAATCACATAGTTCTCTACCAACATAATCACATAGTTCTCTACCAACATAATCACATAGTTCTCTTCCAAAATAATCACATAGTTCTCTACCAACATAATCACATAGTTCTCTACCAACATAATCACATAGTTCTCTTCAACATAATCACACAGTTCTCTACCAACATAATCACATAGTTCTCTTCCAACATAATCACATAGTTTTCTACCAACATAATCACATAGATCTTTTCCCAACATAATCACATAGTTCTCTACCAACATAATCACATAGTTCTCTTCCAACATAATCACATAGTTCTCTACCAACATAATCACATAGTTCTCTTCCAACATAGTCACATAGTTCTCTTCCAACATAGTCACATAGTTCTCTACCAACATAATCACATAGTTATCTACCAACATAATCACATAGTTCTCTACCAACATAATCACATAGATCTCTTCCAACATAATCACATAGTTCTCTACCAACATAGTCACATAGTTCTCTTCCAACATAGTCACATAGTTCTCTACCAACATAATCACATAGTTATCTACCAACATAATCACATAGTTCTCTACCAACATAATCACATAGATCTCTTCCAACATAATCACATAGTTCTCTACCAACATAATCACATAGTTCTCTTCCAACATAATCACATAGTTCTCTACCAACATAATCACATAGTTCTCTTCCAACATAATCACATAGTTCTCTACCAACATAATCACATAGTTCTCTTCCAACATAGTCACATAGTTCTCTACCAACATAATCACATATTTCTCTACCAACATAATCACATAGTTCTCTTCCAACATAATCACATAGTTCTCTACCAACATAATCACATAGTTCTCTACCAACATAATCACATAGTTCTCTACCAACATAATCACATAGTTCTCTTCCAACATAATCACATAGTTCTCTTCCAACATAATCACATAGTTCTCTTCCAACATAATCACATAGTTCTCTTCCAACAAGATCCAATAAGATCAGATGAGGAGTTTTTGAGACATTTTTATGTTAAGATATGTTAAGTTGGATTAAGTTTAGTAAGGTTCAGGTTAAGTTAGATTAAATTAAGATAGATATGATTTAGTTAGATTAAGCTCTGTGAGGCAAACCTACGCTAATTTAAATACAACTATCGAACAAAAAAAAAAAACAAGAAACGTAAGAATAAGAAGGATACGAGGATACAAATTAGGTTATTAGTAAAAAAAATCGTTTTAGCCCAATGTATAGAAAGAATCTTCTTAAATACAATGTGTCCACAAGTGCACTTGATGGTAACTTTATAAAGAGATTTTGCATCACACGTAACGAACGCCTATTGCATAACACATTTTTGTTTTTATTTAAGGAAATATTGTGTTTATTTCTCATTAAAGAATTCTAAGCAACATTAGCACTGACTTTCTCAAGCATTTTACCAGTTCATGGGAAACATATTTTCCTGTACACTGGTGGTGCTTATCTTTACCTATTTAATGTCCAGGGACGGAATGGAATCCCATTCTCCTCGTTAGGAAAAGTATTAATTTTGGACACACTTTGTTATTCATGAAGATACGAAGATCTTTGCCTATGATTATGAGGGTTTGAAAGCTCCTTTACTCTCATCAGTCTGAGCTCTCTTCCTTTAGGCATGACAACTTCTTTCCTATGGTCTTGAGAGCTTTCATCCTTCCAGCATGGTCGCTGCCTTCCAGCATGGTCGCTGCCTTCCTGATTCACGAAATCGTAATGACACGATTGCAAACAAACCATACCAAGGGCGGGACTTGAATTCGCGGTTAGAGAGTCATAAAACTCCAGACCAACACGTTAGCCACTGGGCCAGCTGGCTACAATAAGATTCATCCATAGCCTCTTCAAGGGGGGCTTCTTGGCATGGTGAACAGGTTTCTTGGTCTGAGGAATTAGACCTTTTGATCTCCTTCTTCAGACCGAACCTAATTACCCCACAATCTCCCCCTCCCCAATCCCATTCTCCCCATCCCCCCTTTCCCTTCCCTTCCCTATCCCCTTACTGTTTTCAGCCTTTGGGATTCTCTCCACAGGCATTCTGGTTCCTAGGTAGGGGGAAGGGTACCGTGGTCCATCCAATTCAGTTAAGGTTCTTGGCGGTGGTGTAGTTTGCCGTGGAATTTGG
This sequence comes from Cherax destructor, assembly GCA_009830355.1. Classification (NCBI taxonomy): domain Eukaryota; kingdom Metazoa; phylum Arthropoda; class Malacostraca; order Decapoda; family Parastacidae; genus Cherax; species Cherax destructor. The sequence continues at coordinate 27,981 of WNWK01014544.1, read as the reverse complement.
ATAGTCTGGGGATGTGCCCATCCCTCTTCGGTCTCCCAGGGGGTGGCTTTGGGTGTCTTTCGGTTGACGGGTGTATCTCTGGAGGCTGCCTTTCGGATTCCAGGGGTGGTGGCCAAAGGAGGTATGCTTTGTGGCGGGTGTCTAGCCGCCATCTTTTATGTCTGCCGAGGTGGCTCGGCGGATGCGAGACTTCTATCCCGAATTGCTGGTTTATTGGCATGAAGGGTAGGGTATGGCACGGGTTCCATGCAACATCTGCACTACTTGCAGTGCTGAGGTCCTCTTGGGTGTGGAGGGAGATTTATTGACCTTTCATTCCTCCTAGGAGCTATCCCTACACGTTTCTCTTTTTTTATTCTTTTTTTTATTTATATTTTATTTTCTTTTTTTTTCTAAAAAAAAAAGAAAAGTAACCTAACCATGGAGTTCCCAATCCATGAACCTGCTACCCCCTTCGCTCTTCTTTGACTATGCTTCCGGCTTCTCCCTCTACGGTGCGGCAATTTTCGAATCGCCCGCCCATCCCACGTCGGACCAACTCCGGACCACTTAGAAACGACCGGCCCGTAACAATGGACGACCGACTTCCTCTACTGACTATCTTTCCGACCATAGTATTGGCAAGGCGCTCCTACACCATGTTGGTAGAGATACATCCTTTCATACTCTTAAGAGCGGTATACGCATCGTCACGGTCCAGAATGCTTACCAAGCTTACGATCTTTCTCTCTTTACAACTACTGATACTATTCCTGTAACTTTTGAAAAACATCATTCTCTCAATTCTTGTAGTGGTACTGTCTTTCTGCCCCATACCATTGTCCAACAGAATTTCCAGACATATGGCGATGACATTCTGGAACAGCTAGAACTCCAAGACCTCCCAATCCTCAAAATAGACAGTTATGTCCTCCCTGCCCACAGGCAGCTTAACTTTTGACTGCTGTGAGCTTCCATCGTCTGTTTATACAGTGGGACACCGTTTACAAGTTCGAAAGGTGAACCCTACACTGCAACAGTGTAGAAATTGCTGGCATTTTGGTCATCTAGCGAAATATTGCAGGTCCATGGCCGAATGCCCAGTCTGTGGTGCCGACGACCATACCAATACGTCTTGTAGTCTTACTCTCTCTTGCCTTGTCATGAGGCTCACCCATCTTACTCTCGCCCTTGTCTCAAAGAGGTAGAAGGTTTCCCCTATGCTATAACAGTCTCTCATCTATGCTTCCAAGTAAGACTTCCCCGTATTTCTTATTCTCGTGATACTAAACGTCCCCCACCTCTGGGGTCCCAACTTCTGCAGCCTCCTCTGTGGTCACCCCTTCTGCATTCACCCATGTCTCTAATTCTTTTGCTGTCCTGGACTCAGAGGTCCCTACCTGAACACCTCATTCTGTTCTCACTTCTTCACCTTCTCAATCACAAGTTTCTGTGTCTACAAGACCTTGTACAACACCTCCTCCCCATCGCCCATCTACTTCTCAGAAGTCAAAAAATCCCCATTGCTCAAACCTCCTTTAACCCCTCCTTCCCTTCTTCTACCTCCTCATTTTTCCTTTCCGGTCTCTGTACCTGGTTCTTCACCTCTAACTGGCTCTGTTACAAGTGTGGAGGTTCACACTTCGTAAATCATGGCTTATTTGCAGTGTAATATCTGAGGCCTCAGGGGTAACCGGGTGAGCTTCAGGTGTTGCTCTCCCGGTTTTCCCCTGTTGGTGTGTGTTTGCAAGAACCTAAATTACAATCCACTATTATCCGTCCCTTTTCGGGCTATGATTTGTTATATTCATCGGATTCTTTTTCCGATGGAACCTTTAACGAAAGTGCTCTTCTTATACGCACTGGTATTCCATACCGTCAGCTCTATGTTCATTCTTCTCTACATTACACCGCAGCCCGTATCCACTTGAATAAGTGGTATACACTTTGTTCTTTATATCTCTCCTCCTCTCGGGCCTTGTCTATCCCAGATGTTGATTTTCTAGTTTCTTCCTTACCGCCACCTCTTCTGTTACTTGGAGATTTTAACGTACACCATTTTCTTTGGGGAGGGTCGCACTGTGACTCCCGTGGCATTCAGTTGTTGGCATTTCTTGCTTCTCTTCCCCTCCATGTTTTAAATACGGGTACTCCCACCCATTTTGATCCTCGAACTCATTCTTTCTCCTGCATCGATCTCTCCATCTGCTCTTCATCAACTGTCCTTGACTTCACATGGTCTGTCCTCCCGGACTTGCATGATAGCGATCATTTCCCAATCATCCTTAGGTCCCCTTCGTATTCTCCACCTCCTCATTGCCCACGCTGGCAATTTGACCGGGCGAAATGGGACCTTTACACACACCTTACTGCCTTTCATGAGGTTCCTTCCTCGTCCTCCATTGATGAGGTTTTACATCTCTTTTCGTCCTCCGTCTTAACGGCAGCTTCACATTCTATCCCCCAAACCTCGGGCAAGCATCCTCAGAAGTGCGTGCCTTGGTGGTCTCCTGCTTGTGCTCGGGCAGTGCGTTTGAAACGCGCTGCATGGGGCAGGTATCGGTATACCAGAACCACAGAGAGACTCCTTGATTTCAAGCAGAAGAGAGCTATTGCTCGCCGTGTCATACGTGATGCTAAACGCACTTGCTGGCGAGATTACGTTTCTACTGTCACTTCGGCTTCCTCAATGAGGGCAGTCTGGAAGAAAGTGCGGAAATTAAGTGGTAAATTCTCCCCCGACCCAGGTTCTGTTCTTCAGGTTGCCGGTGTCGATATAGCACACCCTCTTGCCGTTGCCACTGAAATTGGTAATCATCTGGTTGGCATTTCTCAGGGGCTACATCTATGCCCCTCGTTCCTTTCTTCTAAGTCTGCCAGCGAGTTAAAGCCCTTAGATTTTTCTTCTTTCAGAGAAGAATCCTATAATGTGCCTTTTACCCTTCAAGAACTGGAGGCAACACTCTCTGCTTGCCGATCATCGGCAGCTGGGCCAGACGGCATACATATTCGTATGCTACAGCATTTACATCAGTCTGCTCTTACTGTCCTCTTACGACTCTTTAATCTCATATGGTCGCAAGGAGTTCTTCCCCAGCTGTGGAAGTCTCCTATTGTTCTCCCTTTTCGCAAACCAGGTACTACGGGACGTGATTCCTCCCACTACCGTCCCATCGCTCTTACCAGTGCAGTTTGCAAGGTGATGGAACGTCTAGTTAATAGACGTTTGATGTGGTATTTAGAGACGCACAATAGTCTCTCCACTAGTCAATATGGCTTCCGTAAGGGCCGTTCTGCCATTGACCCCTTGCTGCGCTTGGATACGTATATTCGTAATGCCTTTGCTAATAACCAATCAGTTATCGCTATCTTTTTTGATCTTGAGAAGGCTTATGACACAACTTGGAGGTATAATATCTTGGCCTAGGCCCACTCCTTAGGCCTCCGAGGCAACCTACCATTTTTTCTTAAGGCCTTCTTAACTGAAAGACATTTCCGTTTCTGGGTTAGTAATGTGCTTTTCCCGGAGTTTATCCAAGCTGAAGGTGTCCCCCAGGGATGTGTTCTGAGCACAACACTCTTTCTCCTTGCTATAAATACTCTGGCATCTGTTCTCCCATCGCTCTATGTGGATGACTTTGCTATAGCTTGTGCAGGTGCTGACCGTCACCTCATTGCAGTTTCCCTCCAGCATGCCATCAACCGGGTTTCTGATTGGGCCACCACTCACGGGTTTAAATTTTCTAGTGGCAAAACTCATCAAATTACGTTTACTAGACGTTCAGTTGTCTCTGACCATCCATTGTACCTATACGGCGCACGTATCCCAGAACGTGATACAGTCAGGTTTCTCGGCCTCCTGTTTGACCGTCGATTGTCCTGGAAACCTCACATTACCTCTCTGAAGGCGACTTGTCATAGCCGGCTGAACCACCTTAAAACCCTAGCACATCTTTCATGGGGGGCTGATCGTAGAACTCTCCTTCGCCTACATTCAGCCCTAATTTTATCGAAACTCGATTATGGTGACCAGATATATTCGGCGGCCTCCCCTGCTACTCTTTCCAGCCTTAATCCCATCCATCACCAGGGATTACACTTATGCCTTGGTGCTTTTCGTTCTTCCCCGGTTGAGAGCCTCTATGTAGAAGCGAACATTCCATTCTTGTCCGATCGTCGCGATGCAAATTGCATTCGCTATTATGTTCGCTCTCATGACCTCCGCAATCCTTCTATGTATAGGATTGTCACAGATGTTAGTAGACGCTCTTTATTTGTTTGTCGCCCCTGTATACTTCGTCCCTTTTCTCTTCGTCTACATTCACTCTTGTCTTCCCTTCAGCTACCACCTTTATATGTTCATGTGACATCTTTCTTTCTCCTGCCCCCTTGGGAAGTTCCTGCTGTCTATGACTGTTCTATTCCTCTACCTTGCGCGAAAGCCCAACTACCTACGGCGGCTTCTCGCTCTTTTTTTCTAGACCACTTCCGTTCTCATTCCCATGCCATCACAGTGTACACCCATGGTTCAAAGTCATCTGACGGCGTCGGATTCGCAGCAGTATTCCCGGACAGCGTCGTGCGAGGGCATCTGTTATCCTCGGCTAGCATATTTACGACTGAATTGTATGCCATTCTTGTGGCACTTATCCATATTGCATCTATGCCTGTGTCACCATTTGTGGTCGTTTCAGACTCCCTTAGTGCTTTACAGGCTATCCGTAAAATTGATACACCTCACCCCCTAGTTCTTCGTATTTAACTTTGGTTATGCCGTATCTCTAGCAAGCACAAAGATATTGTTTTTTGTTGGGTCCCTGGTCATGTTGACGTACAGGGCAATGAACAGGCAGACACTGCTGCGCAGTCAGCAGTACATGACCTTCCAGTTTCATATAGAGGTGTTCCTTTTACGGACTATTTTGCGGTCATTGCTACCCACCTTCGCACCCGTTGGCAACAACGCTGGTCTGACCTGCTGAATAACAAACTTCATTCTATTAAACCGGTTATAGGTTTCTGGCCTTCTTCTTGTCACCAATGTCGAGGTTGGGAGACTACACTCTCCCGTCTTCGCATCGGCCACACTCGTCTTACTCACGGGTATCTCATGGAGAGACTTCCTGCCCCTCTCTGTGAGCATTGTCAGGTTCCAGTGTCTGTTCGACATATCCTGTTGGACTGTGCACTCTATCAACGAGCACGCAGAATTTACCTCCAACGGCGTCTTCGCTCTGTGGCCCTTTCTTTACCTTCCCTTCTTGCTGATGGACCCTCCTTTAATCCTGACTCTCTCGTTGACTTTTTGACAGAAACTGACTTACTACACAAACTCTGAAGTTTATACCTCTAGCACCTCCCTCAGTCCCTTCTACCTCTATATCTTGCTACCCTCTATCCCTGCACTATCCACTGTCCTGCTGCACTCCATACCCTACTAATCATCCCTATCCCTCTTACAATGCATTCTTCCTGCATCTTACTTTACCCTGCTGCGCCGTATGACCCCTGTGGTTTAGCGCTTCTTTTGATTAAAATAATAATAATTCTCTAATTGAACCAGAAAGTATCGAAAACAAGTAATGGAAGGATCTGTAGAATTTTTCGTAACTTGACTGGCTAAACTGAAAAGTTAAATTTAACTCGCTGGATGTGGGGTAGCCTCCAGGATACCCCACAAGAACACACCGCTGGAGTCAACATGGGTGGCGTTAGTGCATGGCCACATCTCCCTAGCAGATACCTGGAGAGTATACCTAGAGAGGGTTTTTTGGGGGGTCAACGCCCTATCAACGTCTGATCAACGTTATAATCAACAAAAATCATTCTTTTAACTATGCAACTCTACGAAATGTTTATATAAACCGAAACTACTGTAGTTAATTTGCGCTAGCAAATTTAATATAAAAACAATTCATATAACAAATTGCTAACTGGCAGTGAGTGAGGTCAGTCACCCATGACAGTAAACACAGTACATATATACACTCGTGCCAGAAGGGCATAACCGACATTCATTTATACGAAGAGGGAAAGGAATCTGGAATCTATATTAGCAAGGGAAATTAGACAACAAGGTATAGAAATGATGATAATTTAAAGTCATTTATAGGACTTCTGCATTATATTCTATCACAACGCGAAGAATTAATTTTGATTTGGGATTGTTTCTTGAAAGCGTTGTTTATGCCTGATCAGCGATATGGTTTATAGTTACTTATATATTAGAAAATGACTCTTCCAATACTTTGAATTTTTCTCAGGGTCGCCCAGGTTCTGCTTTGAAAATTATTCTTCCTTATTACTAGCTAGGTATTTTAAATAACTGATTAATAAGAGCTCTGTAGTTTTTTTAATGTTGCTTATGCACTTGCAGATCATTGTTATCATATTGCATGTTTTTCCAGCTTATTTTCAATCATTATTTTGCAAAACTCATTTTAATAATAAAGTCTATAATAACTTGGCTACAATACCATGAGGAGCAATGGTTATATAATTGTTATCAACTCTTAGGTCACGTTTTTGTTGTATAAAGATATTGTTTGCTGTTTTTTTCCCTATAATTACGTTAATTCTGTGTAATACGTAGTGAATACTGGACCAAATATTGTGCAATAAAACCCTGATTGACTTAGTGATTGATGACCATGAACAATTACCAACTCCAACGCCAACACTAGCTCCAACACCAGCTCCAACACCAACACTAGCTCCAACACCACCTCCAACTCCAACACCAACACCAGCTCCAACACCAACACCAGCTCTAATGCCAACACTAGCTCCAACACCAACAGCACCTCCAACACCAACAGCAGCTCCAACACTAACACCAGCTCCAATGCCAACACCAACACCAGTTCCAACGACAACACCAACACCAGCTCCAACATCAGCTCCAATGCCAACACCAACACCAGCTCCAACACCAACACCAGCTCCAACGCCAACACCAACACCAGCTCAAACACAAACACCAACACCAGCTCCAACGCCAACACCAACACCAGTTCCAACGCCAACACCAGCTCCAACACCAACACCAACACCAGCTCAAACACCAGCTCAAACACCAATGCCAACACCAACATCAGCTCCAACGCCAACACCAACACCAGCTCCAACACCAACACCAACACAAACACCAGCTCCAACACCAACACCAACGCCAACACCAACACCAGCTCCAACGCCAACACCAGCTCCAACGCCAACACCAACACCAGCTCCAACACCAACACCAACACAAACACCAGCTCCAACACCAACACCAACGCCAACACCAACACCAGCTCCAACATCAACACCAGCTCCAATACCAACACCAACACCAGCTCCAACGCCAACACCAGCTCCAACGCCATCACCAACACCAGCTCCAACAGCAACACCAACACCAGCTCCAACACCAACGCCAACACCAACACCAGCTCCAACGCCAACACCAGCTCCAACACCAACACCAGCTCCAATGCCAACACCAACACCAGTTCCAATGCCAACACCAACACCAGCTCCAACACCAACACCAACACCAGCTCCAACGCCAACACCAACGCCAACACCAGCTCCAACACCAACACCAACACCAGCTCCAACATCAACACCAACACCAGCTCCAATGCCAACACCAACACCAGCTCTAACGTCAACACCAACACCAGCTCCAACGCCAACACCAACGCCAACACCAACACCAGCTCCAACACCAACACCAGCTCCAACGCTAACACCAACACCAGCTCCAACACCAACACCAGCTCCAACACCAACACCAGCTCCAACGCTAACACCAACACCAGCTCCAACACCAACACCAGCTCCAACACCAACACCAACACCAGCTCCAACACCAACACCAGCTCCAACACCAACACCAACACCAGCTCCAACACCAACTCCAACGCCAACACCAACACCAGCTCCAACTCCAACACTAACAAAAACACCACCACTGTATCCAGCAGCAGCACCTCAACAACCACCATCACCAGTCACCACAATCACCACTACTTCCACTAACATTACCACCAGCACAAAAAAAATGCTGCCACCACCACCATCACCATCATTACTGCCACCACCACCATCACCATCATTACCGCTACTGCCACCACCACCATCACCATCATTACCGCTACTGCCACCACCACCATCACCATCATTACCGCACACAGGTGTTCGGTACCCGAGTGTATAATCACCAGCTCTTATCAGACTCATTTATTATCTGAGTAATTATAAAAGTTGTTATCTGCTGATCTACGTACTCAGGAAGATGACTTCCATTGTCTTAATCTCGTGAACCAGGAATAATTTTCTCTCTCTCTCTCTCTCTCTCTCTCTCTCTCTCTCTCTCTCTCTCTCTCTCTCTCTCTCTCTCTCTCTCTCTCTCTCTGGAACCTGGAACCTGGAACAGTAACACTATCTAAAACCTGGAATTTTATTTTATATATTTATAACCAGGAAAATTATCTTTCACAAGCAACTTTTGGGTGAGATAATTTTGACTTAAATAGCAACGTTCTTCCTGGCTGAAAAAGACGAGCGAAAATTTGTGTTTGCAATAATTTCGCAAAAATCATTTTGAACCTAACGAAAAATATATTTCATTGTGTTTGTTTATTAATAAATTATTGTAAACTTATCTAAAATATATTTAATAGGATAAGGCTAAATTAAATGATGCTTGTTATAATAAGGTTAGGTAAGTTTTCTTAGGTTCTTTTGGTACAAAATTATTAATTTTTACAATAACATAAATGAAAAATATATATCTTTAAACGTACATTGTGGGACCCATATCCTCGGAGAAGTGGATAAAAAGGCTTCAAGAAAGAATATTTAGATTTCTTTCTGAAGCCATTTGAATATTCCACTTCCCCTACCACCCTATCTTTTGACTGTGTATAAACTTTATTTCAAGACAAAAAACATTGACAAAATACATTAACATGAATACAATAGGGAGTAAAACAACATAGATAACAGCTCAGAGCTACATGTCAAATACTTCGTTCAGCTCCCCGGCAGTGGGCCGCGTGCCCAGAATGCTGCAGGCATTTCCCCTCTGGATCGCAACACTGAGTCTCTGAAAGAGGAAGCTGGTCGCCCTGTGGTCCTTGGTTTCTATGATGAGTTTTTCACCCAGCTCTTTGAGAAACTTTAGAGCACACTTGCCCTATGCTCCAAGGGTCTCCGACCCTATTGGGATGAAGTTATAGCAAGGGGGAAGGTCTTCATATTTGCGAGTCTTCTGGGTCTCCCTGTGCCTGGCAGCTCTACCACCTTCAGCTACGAAGTATGGCAAGTAGGTGTCTGCCCTTGTGGCAGCAGAGGTGTAGTCCCAAGCAATCTGCTTACCATCCTTCCAGGGTAGCGTAGTGGCTCCATCAGGACGCTTTTGACTTCCATCAGACCTCTGCACTTGGGGTTCCCGTTGAGCTGGGCAACGGGCTGTGGCGAGGCTTCTCTTTATGATGTCATTGACCTCCTCATGTCTAGCATACTTCCCTTCTGATGTGTGACACACGAGACCATGAAGTCCGAATTGATCAGCCGTCGCCCTGCCGCAAATACACCTATGTTCGGTGAGTATGGGGGCGGCTAGGCGAAGCGCAACACCAATCCGAATGGCCTGTGGGTCGAGTCGAGTCCCCAGAGAGGAATTGGGAACAGCTAGAAGGAAATCTCCTGAGTGTGGTGCCTTCACCGCTAGGAGACGAGCTTTGTCCTTTCCTGAAGCGAAAATTTTAGAAAGGAAAATTTTAGAAAGGACTCGCGTAAAAGAGTCAGAAAGGGGCACAAAATGCACCCCCATGATTTAAATACTGGAACAGACCGGGCCGCGGGGGCGTTGACCCCCGGAACTCTCTCCAGGTAAACACCACACTGTAGGAGACTTTGGTCTAGCACAAAAGGTAGGCAGGGAGTCGGTATGTCCACACAGAGTCGCGGATAAATTCTCATTCTTCGGGAGAGCTAACACATTCTTAGCCTCAGGGGTTACCTTAGCTTCAATTCTGTAATAAGTCTTCCTAGCTGGTGTACCGTAGTTTCGCTGCAATATCAGTTTTTTTCTTAATTTCTTCATAAGGCAACTCGAGTCTGCGAACCCAGAAAACTCTTAACAACATTTTAAGAAAAACTGCCATGTTTACTTTGTTTTCATGGTTAGATTGGTACTGGATATAGGTGCAAACATTATTGGTCTTAATATATACTGTGAACTTGAAATTTTATCTACCAGATGGATAAAAACATCTAGGAAGGGGAATTTGTAGCCCCTTTTTATTCCTCTGATAATTTAATAAACGGAATATGTGAGTTAAACTTTGAATAACCATCTGGACAAGTTATTTGCCGCAGACCCCACCGAGCTAATAATAGGTCTCGCTGGAAATCCTGGTTTATGAGTCTTAATCAAACCATTCACATTGAGTGAGTCATGGATTTACCTGACAGCTGTTTGATCAGTACGGCTCTATGCAGGTCCATGGCATTCGGCCATGGACCTGCAATATTTCTCTGGATGACCAAAATGCCAGCAATTTCTACACTGTTGCGGTGTAGGGATCACCTTTCGAACTTGTAAATGGTGTCCCGCAATATATACCGAGTACGGAAGCTCACGGCAGTCAAAGTTAAGGAGCAACATTGCAAGGGTATCGTCTCCGCCTGTGGGCAGGGAGGACATAAGTGTCTACTTTGAGGATTGGGAGGTCTTGGAGCTCAAGCTGTTCCAGAATGTCATCACCATATGTCTGGAAATTCTGTTGGACAAAGATATGAGGAAGAATGACAGTACCACTACAAGAAATGAGAGAATAATGTTTTTCAATAGTTACAGGAATAGCATCAATGGTAGTAAGGAGAGAAAGATCGTGAGCTTGGCCAGCATTCTGGACCGTGACGATGCGTATACTGCTCTTAAGAGCATGGATATATCTCTACCAACATGGCGTAATAGCACCTTGCCAATACTATGATTGGAAAGATAATCAGAAGTCAGTGGCAGAGTAAAAAAAACTTAGTCCATTGTGTATTTTGAAAAATAGCGTATAAGGGGAGGGAGTGTCGTGCCGGTCTTTTCTGGGCAGAATGAGAAGGAAGCGAATAAGTATCATCAGGTAATGGTCTTGGGCATTTATGTGTGGGAACAGGGAACGGGCAGGCGATCCGAAAATCGCCTCACCGTAGAGGGAGAAGCCGGAAGCAAGGTCAAAGAAGTGCGGAGATAAGATGTATCAAAGGTGTCAGGAAAACCCTAGTACCTGGAGCGGGTGACGAAACGTCACCAGTAAACATTAGAAATGTTTGAACATTAGAAATGTTTGAACATTAGAAATGTTTGAACATTAGAAATGTTTGAACATTAGAAATGTTTGAACATTAGAAATGTTTGAAGATTGGTCAAATAACGAGGTAGGGTCGGAACAAGGTGCGGTAGCAGAAAGGGGAATTTGGGAAGCTGTTTCATGGATTTGGGAATCCATGGTTATTACTTCTTTCTTTTTGTTCTTTAGAAAAAAAAGAAAAAAGAAAATGAAAAAAGAATAAAAAAAAAGGGGGGAACGTGTAGGGATAGCTCCTAGGAGGAATGAAAGGTCCGTAAATCTCCCTCCACGCCCAAGAGGACCCCAGCACCGCAAGTAGTGCAGATGTTGCATGAAACTCGTGCCATACCCTTCATGCCAGTAAACCAGCAATCTGACATAGCTACCTCACTTCCACCGAGCCACCTCGGTGGACAAAAGAGAGGGCGGCCGGATACCCGCCACAAAGCCATCACCCCCCAGAATCCGAAAGACACTCAAAGCCATCCTCTGGGAGACCGGAAAGGGAATGGGACATCCCCAGGTGATCCAGATTCCACGGCAAACTACACCACCGCCAAGGACCCCAACGGAATGAAATGGACTACGGTACCCTTCCCCCTACCTAGGAACTAGAATGCCTGTGGGAAGAATCCCAAAGTCTAAAAACAGGAAGGGGATAGGGGAGGGATGGGGATAGGGGAGGGATGGGGGGGATGGGATAGAGAAGGGGGGATTGGTGAGTAATTAGGTTCGATCTGAGGAAGGAGACCAAAAGGCCTAATTCCTCAGACCAAGAGCCTCTTCTCTGCGCCAAGGAGACTCCCTTGAAGAGGAGAGAGAGAGAATAAATAAAGTTTTCAAAATGTCTGATCACAGAAGGATCTCTAATATTAGGTGACATTTATCTTGATCGGGAGCTTAGTGAGGGATCTTTCTCTTCTCTGATAACTATGAGGAAGACATTTTAATGTGAAGATTAATCAAATAAAAAATCAGGAGTAAAAATAATTGGCTAGGATCAGTAATGAGGAAAGAGAGAGAGAGAATTTATTTCTGAGGAAGGATGGATCCAAACGCTAGAAGCATTGTCTTGAGACGACGCTGATGACTTCGTCTCTAAGTTTAATGAAAGAAAAAGTTTTCTCTATGTTAAAAAGAATAACCAAGTGAACGAAGCGGCAAGTGAACTGGCAATTTAAGTGAGAAAATAAATAATTGGTAAGACTTAGCCAAGATTTAGCTCTCATAGTGAGCATCAATCTTCTGATAAGTCAAAGGAAGTAGATTCTTTAATTTATCAAAATTTAGTTGAGAAATGTGAAGGTTCAACAGTGGTATGTGACCCTCAAGTAATAATAATATCTTTATTTACTACAAGTACATGTACAAGGTATACAGACCATAGCTGACATCAATGACATACTACTATATAGAAAGCCGCTTGTTATGCTGAGCATTTCCCACAAATTAGGTCAGTTTTGTCCCAGGATGCGACCCACACCAGTCGGCTAACCCCCAGGTACCAATTTTAAGAAGACGATCAAGGACTTACGCAACACCAGGAAGACGATCAAGGACACGGGAAGCAAGAACACGATCAAGGACTCAGGAAGCAACAGGAAGACGTTCAAGGACACAAGAAGAAACAGAAAGACGATCAAGGACACAGGAAGCACAGGGAAGACGATCAAGGACACAGGAAGCACCGGGAAGACGATCAAGGACTCAAGAAGTATCAGGAAGACGATCAAGGACACATGAAGCACCAGGAAGACGATCAAGATCACAGGAAGCACCGGGAAGACGATCAAGGACTCACGAAGTATCAGGAAGACGATCAAGGACACAGGAAGCACCAGGAAGACGATCAAGGACACATGAAGCACCAGAAAGACGATCAAGGACACAGGAAGAACGAGGAAGATGTCCGAGAACAGAGAAAGATTAAAGAATGAGACACTTGTACAACATTTGGAAATCTTTATTCTGGGAACGTTTCGCCAGCCAGTGGCTTCTTCAGTCCTATGAAGAGAAATAGTGGAAGACGAGGAGGAGTTTGAGGCAATCAGTCCCTTAGGCTGGAGTCGATGTGTTCCGACCATCAATCTTGATAACAGTGAAGCATATTCGCGGTGATGGAAATGGAGCTTATATACTGCAGACAGATGAGGTGGATCAGTTGTAGGCGGAGTCACAACTGGAAGAAACCCACATCGACTCCAGGCTGAGGGACTGATTACCTCAGACTCCTCCTCATCTTCCACCATTTCTCTGCATAGGACTGAAGAAGCCACAGCTACCCATGTGGCTTGAAGAAGATACCCAGAGCCAAGTAAGTTTGAGGGAGATAATCCATGATTCAGAAGAGAGAAAATTACAGTGGACACAACGTAATTGTTGATGTCAACAATGTACACAACCTTGGTGATAGAGTCAGCAGTGAACGTAACACTAGTATTGGTGTCAGCAAATGACATAGCGCGTCACTAGTATTGATGTCAGCAGTGAACGTAACACTAGTATTGGTGTCAGCAAATGACATAACGCGTCACTAGTATTGGTGTCAGCAGTGAACATATTACTGGTGTTGGTTTCAACAGAAGACTCAGCATAAGGTTTAGTTTCAACAGTGGTCGCATCACCAGTTTTGGTGTCAACAGTGGTCACAACACGTGTGTTTGGTGTCAGGTGTCAACAGTGGTCACAACACGTGTGTTGGTGTCAGGTGTCAACAGTGGTCACAACACGTGTTGGTGTCATGTGTCAGCAGTGGTCACAACACTAGTGATGGTGTCATCAACAAACACTAGTGGTAGTGTCAGCAGTGGTCACAACACTAGTGATGGTGTCATCAACAAACACTAGTGGTAGTGTCAGCAGTGGTCACAACACTAGTGATGGTGTCATCAACAAACACTAGTGGTAGTGTCAGCAGTGGTCACAACACTAGTGATGGTTTCATCAACAAACACTAGTGGTAGTGTCAGCAGTGGTCACAACACTAGTGATGGTTTCATCAACAAACACTAGTGGTAGTGTCAGAAGTGAACACAACACTAGTGATGGTGTCATCAACAAACACTAGTGGTAGTGTCAGCAGTGGTCACAACACTATTGTTGATGACACGAGTGAACACCACTAGTACTGTGTCTCCAATAGTCACAAAACTTACCTTGGTGTCATCAATGTTTACATGTTGGGGATGACTTACCTCCTGAGTCAGACACGTGACCTGACGGTAGCCAATATGTCGACAGCTACTTGATAACTATTATATAATTAAACATGTAAAGTAAACTTCAAATTAACTGTCGCAGTTAGCAAGACTTTGCTTCAGTAACTCTTGCAATTTAAGTTATTTCATATCAAACACACAAAGTGACAATATAGTTTTGACTTCAATTTTTTATTCTATAGTTCCTGAACATACTATAAAGTCAATGGATTCTATAGTACTGTTTAGTTTTTTAAGTCACTTAGCCAGTAAATATGAGACAAATAAATAAAGGGAAAAATCAGTGTAAATAAGATATTTACATTTACTCTAGATAACTTAACTGCACTCAGTATCCACTTAATTAGGTATTCCCTTCTAGTACTGGGTAGGGATTCTCTTTGCCCCAGGACAACTTTATTTCTTCGTGGTTGGAAGTATTTCTAAGAAATTCTAGTTCATATTTACATAATAGTACCACACAGTTGCTGCAGATCTGTCGACTGCACATTCCTGTAGCGCATCTCTCGTTCCACCACATCCCAAAGATGCTCTATTGTTCTTAGTAGGTTAGGTTAGTTTCGAGTGATTGGTGACGAGGATTTACATTATTAAGTTGCGCCCTCAAGTGTTAGTCTGTGTGACACATTTTAATTTTTGTTCGTGGAGTGCAGACTGTGGATCCCAGGATCCTGCTAACTTCTGCTAACCATAGAACGTTTTTTATGTATTATTAATTAGTGAACACCTTTACCTCTGAATCTCGCATGAAAATTGTGAACTAACAGTCTACCCATGTCCCAAAACACATGCCGCCATGTCACAAAGCACATGTCATCTCAAGCTGATTTCACAAACAGGACAATGAGTTCAGTGTACTCCAGTGGCCTCCACAGTCACCAGATCTCAGCCCAATAGAGCATCTTTGGGATGTGGTGGAACGAGAGATGCGCTACAGGAATGTGCAGTCGACAGATCTGCAGCAACTGTGTGGTACTATTATGTAAATATGAACTAGAATTTCTTAGAAATACTTCCAACCACGAAGAAATAAAGTTGTCCTGGGGCAAAGAGAATCCCTACCCAGTACTAGAAGGGAATACCTAATTAAGTGGATACTGAGTGCAGTTAAGTTATCTAGAGTAAATGTAAATATCTTATTTACACTGATTTTTCCCTTTATTTATTTGTCTCATATTTACTGGCTAAGTGACTTAAAAACTAAACAGTACTATAGAATCCATTGACTTTATAGTATGTTCAGGAACTATAGAATAAAAATTGAAGTCAAAACTATATTGTCACTTTGTGTGTTTGATATGAAATAACTTAAATTGCAAGAGTTACTGAAGCAAAGTCTTGCTAACTGCGACAGTTAATTTGAAGTTTACTTTACATGTTTAATTATATAATAGTTATCAAGTAGCTGTCGACATATTGGCTACCGTCAGGTCACGTGTCTGACTCAGGAGGTAAGTCATCCCCAACATGTAAACATTGATGACACAAAGGTAAGTTTTGTGACTATTGGAGACACAGCTATCTAGTGGTGTATCACTCTTTTCGATGTCATCAACACTAGTGTTGTGACCACTGCTGACACTACCACTAGTGTTTGTTGATGACACCATCACTAGTGTTGTGATCACTGCTGACACTACCACTAGTGTTTGTTGATGACACCATCACTAGTGTTGTGATCTCACTTTGACACATGACACCAACACATGTGTTGTGACCACTGTTGACACCTGACACCAACACACGTGTTGTGACCACTGTTGACACCAAAACTGGTGATGCGACCACTGTTGAAACTAAACCTAATGCTGAGTCTTCTGTTGAAACCAACACCAGTAATATGTTCACTGCTGACATCAATACTAGTGACGCGCTATGTCATTTGCTGACACCAATACTAGTGTTATGTTCACTGCTGACTCTATCACCAAGGTTGTGTACATTGCTGACATCAACAATTGCGTTGTGTCCACTGTAATTTTCTCTCTTCTGAATCCTGGATTATCTCCCTCAAACTTACTTGGCTCTGGGTATCTTCTTCAAGCCACAAGGGTAGCTGGGTATCTTCTTCAAGCCACAAGGGTAGCTGGGTATCTTCTTCAAGCCACAAGGGTAGCTGGGTATCTCCTTCAAGCCACAAGGGTAGCTGGGTGTCTTCTACAAGCCACAAGGGTAGCTGGGTATCTTCAAGCCACAAGGGTAGCTGGGTATCTTCAAGCCACAAGGGTAGCTGGGTATCTCCTTCAAGCCACAAGGGTAGCTGGGTATCTTCTACAAGCCACAAGGGTAGCTGGGTATCTTCAAGCCACAAGGATAGCTGGGTATCTTCAAGCCACAAGGGTAGTCTGAGGGATCTTCTTCAAGCCACAAGGGTAGCTGGGTATCTTCAAGCCACAAGGGTAGCTGGGTATCTTCTTCAAGCCACAAGGGTAGCTGGGTATCTTCAAGCCACAAGGGTAGCTGGGTATCTCTTCAAGCCACAAGGGTAGCTGGGTATCTTCTTCAAGCCACAAGGGTAGCTGGGTATCTTTTTCAAGCCACATGGGTAGCTGTGGCTTCTTCAGTCCTATGCAGAGAAATGGTGGAAGATGAGGAGGAGTCTGAGGTAATCAGTCCCTTAGCATGGAGTAGATGTGGGTGTCTTCCACTGGTGACTCCGCCTACAACTGATCCACCTCATCTGTCTGCAGTATATAAGATCCATCTCCATCTCCATCTGCTGCACTGATATCAAGATTGATGGTCTGAACACATCGACTCCAGCCTAAGGGACTGATTGCCTCAAACCCCTCCTCGTCTTCCACTGTTTCTCTGCATAGGACTGAAGAAGCCACTGGCTGGCGAAACGTTCCCAGAATAAAAATTCCCAAATGTTGTACAAGTGTCTCATTCTTTAATCTTTCTCTGTTCTCGGACATCTTCCTCGTTCTTCCTGTGTCCTTGATTGTCTTTCTGGTGCTTCCTGTGTCCTTGATCGTCTTTCTGGTGCTTCCTGTGTCCTTGATCGTCTTCCTGGGGCTTCATGTGTCCTTGATCGTCTTTCTGATACTTCCTGAGTCCTTGATCGTCTTCCTGGTGCTTCATGTGTCCTTGATCGTCTTCCTGATACTTCCTGAGTCCTTGATCGTCTTCCTGGTGCTTCCTGTGTCCTTGATCGTCTTCCTCATTCTTTCCGAGTACATGATCGTCTTTTTGGTGATTCCTGAGTCCTTGATCGCCTTCCTGGTGCTTCCTGAGTCCTTGATCGTCTTCCTGATGCTTCCTGAGTCCTTGATCGTCTTTCTGTTTCTTATTGTGTCCTTGAACGTCTTCCTGTTGCTTCCTGAGTCCTTGATCGTCTTCTTGCTTCCCGTGTCCTTGATCGTCTTCTTGCCAGTGGTTCCTGAGTCCTTGATCGTCTTGTCGGTGGTTCCTGAGTCCTTGATCGTCTTGTCGGTGGTTCCTGAGTCCTTTTATCGTCTTCCTCCTATTTCCTAATCTCATATCGCCATCATTGGTAATGCTCCAGGTTTCATGTGGTCTCTTATTATGAAATTCTTGTGGAGAGCGGAAGTTATATTATAAAAGTTTCCCCTTGGTATTTCATGTGCTAATAACCTACCACTACTACCACGACTACCAACACCATCACTACCACTAAGAGCAACCACAACTACAAACTACAAAAACAACACCACCAACAACCCATAGCTATAACAACAATGCCAGCATTAGTAGCATCAACAACAAGCATCATTACTACCAGCACAAGCTTTACCATCACCACCACAACTACCACCATCACCACCTCCCAACAGTCACTATTACCACCATCCTCACTCGCTCAAGCAACAACCACAACTCATGTGCATAATAACCAACAATTACCAGACATTCATTATAACCTGGGTAATTACAGGCGTTGATCTCTGCTGATCTACGTACACACGAAGATCACTTGCATTATCTCTGTGTCTGCAATCTGAAATATTTATGCGATATTGTTGCAATGGAGTCGAATTGGACAAATTAAGATTTAGAGAAAAACATAGGGAGGTAGAAGTGCGTCTATAGTGTTGTAGATGAGAGGAAAAACTTCCAAATAGCTTAACTGAACCCAGAACTATGACAATTTAAATATAAATTGGACTCGCAAGTGTGTCTGGATGTGAGGTGGACCTGCCTAGCGTGGGCCAGTAGGCATACTGCAATGTTCCACTCCATTTATGTGCTTGTATCTGCTTCCTAAAATATTACTTCTCTACCCCTTGTGCCGGATTCTTGTCTAATAATCTCTGCCACCTTAAATATAGTCTACACCTTTACAACCTATAATATTTACTCTCTACCTCTGGAACTTGGAGTATTGTCTCTGCCTCTGGAACATATAATATTGGCTCTATCTCTGGATCATATAATATTGTCTCTGCCTCTGGAAAATATAATATTGTCTCTGCCTCTGGAAAATATAATATTGCCTCTGCCTCTGGAACATATAATACTGTCTTTATCTCCAGATCATAGAATATTGTCTCTGCCTCTGGAACTTGGAATATTGTCTCTCTGTCTCTGGAACTTGGAATATTGCCTCAATGAAGGTTCCTGATGTCAGTGAGAGGATCTTGATCACAGGAATTGGAACTGGCCTCCCCTTCCTTGAATCGGAACTGAATGCCTTCCATTCTCCTCGGCGCTGTATAACCCCAACGGGTTTAACGCTCCCCCTGAATGCACTACTACTACTACTACTACTACTCATAATAATAATAATAATAATAATAATAATAATAATAATAATAATAATAATAATAATAATAATAATAATAATAATAATAATAATAATAATCATAATCATAGTAATAATAATAATAATAATAATAATAATAATAATAATAATAATAATAATAATAATAATAATAATAATAATAATAATAATGCACTCTGAATATCGTCTCTACCTTTGGAATCTGGACTATTGTTCCAGTACTTCATGAACATGAATTATTGCCTCACTTTTCATGTTTCTTTGAATATTGTCTCTGTTTCTGGAAACTTGAATTTTGTCACTACATCGACAACCTGGAATATTGTCTAAAAATCTTGAATCTAGAATTGTTTTTTTCTGAACCTCCGGAAAAGAAACAACGATTCTAGCTGTGGAATCTAGCATATTGTCTCTGTTTTTTTTTTTTTTGAGGGGGACCCACTGGAATTATACACCAGTTTTTCTGGAGCTCCCGATTAACGTTCCTTCTCCCTTTTTCATTTGGGACTTATGTATACATTCTGGGTATCATTAACCTGCCTTCTGATCTGCTGGGTATTATTAACCTGCCTTCTGAGCTGCTGGGTATCATTAACCTGCCTTCTGATCTGCTGGGTATTATTAACCTGCCTTCTGATCTGCTGGGTATCATTAACCTGCCTTCTGATCTGCTGGGTATTATTAACCTGCCTTCTTAGCTGCTGGGTATCATTAACCTGCCTTCTGATCTGCTGGGTATCATTAACCTGCCTTCTGATCTGCTGGGTATTATTAACCTGCCTGCTGCTGGGTATCATTAACCTGCTTCTGGCTGCTGGGTATCATTAACCTGCCTTCTGACTGCTGGGTATCATTAACCTGCCTTCTGCTGCTGGGTATCATTAACCTGCCGCTGGGTATACCTGCTTCTGAGCTGCTGGGTATCATTAACCTGCCTTCCTGCTGGCACTGCCTCCTTCAGCTGGGTATCATTAACTGCTTCTGAGCTGCTGGGTATCTACCTGCCTTCTGGCTGCTGGGATCATTAACCTGCCTTCTGAGCTGCTGGCTGTGGTATCATTAACCTGCCTTCTGGCTGTTGAGTATCATTAACCTGCCTTGGCTGCTGGGTATATTAACCTGCCTTCTGAGCTGCTGGGATCATTAACCTGCCTCTGAGGCTGTGGGTATCATTAACCTGCCTTCTGATCTGCTGGGTATCATTAACCTGCCTTCTGAGCTGCTGGGTATCATTAACCTGCCTTCTGAGCTGCTGGGCATCATTAACCTGCCTTCTGAGCTGCTGGGTATCATTAACCTGCCTTCTGAGCTGCTGGGTATCATTAACCTGCCTTCTGCGCTGCTGGGTATCATTAACCTGCCTTCTGAGCTGCTGGGTATCATTAACCTGCCTTCTGCGCTGCTGGTTATCATTAACCTGCATCCTGGGCTGTTGAGTATCATTAACCTGCCTTCTGCGCTGCTGGGTATCATTAACCTGCCTTCTGCGCTGCTGGGAATCATTAACCTGCATCCTGGGCTGTTGGGTATCATTAACCTGCCTTCTGCGCTGCTGGGTATCATTAACCTGCCTTCTGCGCTGCTGGGCACCATTAACCTGCCTTCTGAGCTGCTGGGTATCATTAACCTGCCTCCTGCGCTGCTGGGTATCATTAACATGCCTTCTGAGCTGCTGGGCATCATTAACCTTCCTTCTGAGCTGCTGGGTATCATTAACATGCCTTCTGAGCTGTTGGGCATCATTAACCTGCCTTCTGAGCTGCTGGGTATCATTAACCTGCCTTCTGAGCTGCTGGGTATCCTTAACCTGCCTTCTGAGCTGCTGGGTATCATTAACCTGCCTCCTTCGCTGCTGGGTATCATTAACCTGCCTACTGAGCTGCTGGGTATCATTAACCTGCCTTCTGAGCTGCTGGGTATCATTAATGCCTCCTTGCTGCTGGGTATCATTAACCTGCCTTCTGAGCTGCTGGGTATCATTAACCTGCCTTCTGAGCTGCTGGGTATCATTAACCTGCCTCTGCTGCTGGGTATCATTAACCTGCCTCCTGAGCTGCTGGGTATCATTAACCTGCCTTCTGAGCTGCTGGGTATCATTAACCTGCTCTTCGCTGCTGGGTATCATTAACCTGCCTCCTTCGCTGCTGGGTATCATTAACCTGCCTCGGCTGCTGGGTATCATTAACCTGCCTTCTGAGCTGCTGGGTATCATTAACCTGCCTTCTGACTGGCATTAACCTGCTCTGAGCTGCTGGGTATCATTAACCTGCCTTCTGAGCTGCTGGTATCATTAACCTGCCTTCTCGGCTGCTGGGTATCATTAACCTGCCTTCTGAGCTGCTGGGTATCATTAACCTGCCTTCTGAGCTGCTGGGATCATTAACCTGCCTTCTAGCTGCTGGGTATCATTAACCTGCCTTCTGAGCTGCTGGGTATCATTAACCTGCCTCCGCGCTGCTGGGTATCATTAACCTGCCTTCTGAGCTGCTGGGCATCATTAACCTGCCTTCTGAGCTGCTGGGTATCATTAACCTGCCTCTGAGCTGTTGGGTATCATTAACCTGCCTTCTGAGCTGCTGGGATCATTAACCTGCCTTCTGAGCTGCTGGGTATCATTAACATGCCTTCTGAGCTGCTGGGCATCATTAACCTGCCTTCTGAGCTGCTGGGTATCATTAACCTGCCTTCTGAGCTGCTGGGTATCATTAACCTGCCTTCTGGCTGCTGGTATCATAACCCCTCCTTGCTGCTGGGTATCATTAACCTGCCTCCTTCGCTGCTGGGTATCATTAACCTGCCTTCTGAGCTGCTGGGTATCATTAACCTGCCTTCTGAGCTGCTGGGTATCATTAACCGCCTTCCTGGCTGCTGAGCTGCTGGGTATCATTAACCTGCCTCCTTCGCTGCTGGGTATCATTAACCTGCCTTCTGAGCTGCTGGCTATCATTAACCTGCCTTCTGAGCTGCTGGGTATCATTAACCTGCCTTCTGAGCTGCTGAGCTGCTGGGTATCATTAACCTGCCTCCTTCGCTGCTGGATATCATTAACCTGCCTTCTGGCTGCTGGGATCATTAACCTCCTTCTGAGCTGCTGGGTATCATTAACCTGCCTTCTGAGCTGTTGGGCATCATTAACCTGCCTTCTGAGCTGCTGGGTATCATTAACCTGCCTCCTGCATGCTGGGACTAATCATCTAACATGCCTTCTGAGCTGCTGGGATCATTAACCTTCCTTTCTGAGCTGCTGGGTATCTTTAACTGCCTTCTGAGCTGTCTGGGCATCATTAACCTGCCTTCTGAGCTGATGGGTATCATTAACCTGCCTTCTGAGTTGCTGGGTATCATTAACCTGCCTTCTGAGCTGCTGGGTATCATTAACCTGCCTTCTGAGCTGCTGGGTATCATTAACCTGCTTTCTGAGCTGCTGGGTATCTTTAACCTGCCTTCTGAGCTGCTGGGTATCATTAATCTGCCTTCTGAGCTGCTGGGTATCATTAACCTGCCTCCTGCGCTGCTGGGTTTCACTAACCTGCCTCCTGCGCTGCTGGGTATCATTAACCTGCCTTCTGAGCTGCTGGGTATCATTAACCTGCCTCCTGCGCTGCTGGGTATCACTAACCTGCCTCCTGCGCTTCTGGGTATCATTAACCTGCCTCCTGCGCTGCTGGGTATCGCGCTCTTGCTTCCTGTGTTGTACATAATATTCCTGCTTACTGGGATGTTGGGTATTATCCTGTTTTTTCCCGGGTTACTGGGTATAATCCTCCTGCTTCTTGGGTTGTTGGATATCATCGGCTTCATTCCAGGATGGAAATATATCTTCCTATATCCTTGGCTTTTGGAAATCTCACTCCAGCATCCTGAGAATTTGGCTTTCATCCTTCTTGCCTCGGGGTGGTGGGTCTCATCCTCCTTTCGTGAGGAGATAGGTATGAGGTAGACGAACTCGCATTGTAAGGAAGAATAATATCAGATATTTTTGATGGATGGTAGGAAGAGTAAGGATCAATTTAAGAAGAGTTTGCAGGTTAGGTGAGGTTGGTCAGGAAACAGGACATGTGTGTCCTGACGCGGGTCTTAGCCATATGACGATCCGCCTTCCGCTGGCGGCTCTGAGACCAGGTCTTGTGGTTGATCAGGATCTGAACCACCAGGCTGTTACTGCTGGCCGCACTCAAATTGACGTACGAACTACAGCCCGGCTGGTCAAGTACTGACTTTAGGTGCTGTCCAGTGCCTTCTTGAAGAGAACCAGGGGTCTTGAAGAGAGCCAGGGGTCTTGAAGAGAGCCAGGGGTCTTGAAGAGAGCCAGGGGTCTCGAAGAGAGCCAGGGGTCTTGAATACAGCCAGGGGTCCTGAAGACAGTCAGGGGTATTGAAGACAGCCAGGGGTCTTGAAGACAGCCAGGGGTCTTGAAGACAGCCAGGTGGTCTTGAAGACAGCCAGGGGTCTTGAAGACAGCCAGGTGGTCTTGAAGACAGTCAGGTGGTCTTGAAGACAGCCAGGTGTGGTCTTGAAGACAGCCAGGTTGTCTTGAAGTCAGCCAGGTGGTCCTGAAGACAGCCAGGTGGTCTTGAAGACAGCCAGATGGTCTTGAAGACAACCTGGGGTCTTGAAGACAGCTAGGGGGTCTATGGTAAATCCCCTTATAGTTATAACCATTTAATATTAAGAGTTTACAAAAAGAGAAAAAATGGAAATGGGTGATTGTTAGTGAAAACCGTAACTGGACTGCGCTGGTCAGCTTTCTCCTACGTGACTTCGCCCACACACATAACAGCAATTTCTACAAGTTATTCTCTCCCCGAAATACATGCTGTCGACAAAAAACTTATTCCTCACTACTAAGATCTCTGAAAAATATTACCTGAAATCTTAAAGCAGAATTTCAGTAAATAATGAACGTTCTTAGAAGAATTTTCGTGTCTTGTCCGGACTTAATAACAATTGCGAGATAGTAATACTGGGAGACTTCAATATCTGTTTCAACAACAAAATAACGGGCTATGTAAAAGGTATAAGCAAATTCTAGGTTTAAATAGTTACCTCAACTAATTAATACACCAACCCGGATCACACTTCTCAGCCACCTAATTGACCACATACTTTGTAACCGCCCTGAGATCATTAGTCAGTCAGGGGTCATTACCACAGGTCTTAGTGATCATTTCATCATTTATTGCACCAGGAAAATCACTAGGGAACGGATAGGCCTACACAGGACAATAAAAATGAGGTCAACTAGAAACTACAGTAAAGAAACACTGGTAAATATGCTACACAATTGTGACTGGTCAGTGATAACAAGTTGCATGGACGTAAATGATGCCTGGGAAAATTCAAAACAATGTTACTGCCATCCTTGATAATATTGCACCAGTTAAAGAGGTTAGGATTAAACGAAGAACTGAACCCTGGATGACTACTGAGATATTAGATAATATGAAATTCAGATTTAAGGCAAATAGACATGATATTGCAGCGCTAAATGAATTTCAAAGGGTGAGGAACAGAGTGCAGAGGCTTATAAAAGGCGCAAAGGCAAGGCACTATTGCTCAAAGATCGAAGAGTACAAGAATAACCCCAGAAAGCTCTGGCAACAACTCAAACAGTTGGGGTATAGCCATAAACCCGTAGATAGATCTAACATAGTAATAAATATCAATAACGAGGTATGCCACGAAACAACTAAAGTGGCAAAATGTATTAATTCATACTACACAACTGTCGCATCAACACTAGTAAGCTACCAGCTGCATCAAATACCTTTAACACAGACTCTGATAAGTTTAAAACATACTATACCAATAAAGGAGTAACCCCAAACAGTTGTCAACTAGTAAGTGTATCTCACGACTTGTGCAAAAGAACTAAGCAGGTTAAACCCAACTAAGAGCACCGGACCTGATAACATCCCGTCTTAGTTCCTAAAAGATGGTGCCTCTGAACTGGCAATCCCCATTGCTCCCATAATAAATTTGTCCATCACCACTAATACAGTGCCAGAGGGGTTCAAGGAGGCCAGAGTTACTCCTATCTTCAAGAAAAATAGTAGGTCTGTCAGCAACTATAGGCCTGTTAGTATACTCAGTGTAATATCCAAAATTCTAGAGAGGGCGGTGTACTGTCAAGTAGTTAAATATCTTAGTGACAACAACATTCTTCATAGTTACCAATCAGGCTTTAGGAGATCTTACTCAACCGACACCCCCTAATTAATCTGATGGATTACATGAGAACTGAAATGTCGATAGGAACCTCATAAGAATGGTAATCTTTAGACTTGCAAAAGGCCTTCGATACTGTCAACCACAATGTATTATGTAAAAACTTCAAGCTATCGGCATAGGTTCCATAGACTGGTTAAAGTCCAATCTTAGGAATAGGAAACAAAATGTCAAAATCAACAATACAGAATCGGAACCCCTGCCGATAGCATGTGGAGTTCCCCAAGGTAGTATTCTGGGTCCCTTATTATTTCTATGTTATGAAACGACATGCCCATCAGTGTCAATTGCAAACTCCTACTGTATGCAAAGACAGTGCTCTGTTAGTGTCAGGTAAAGACCCACAAAATATAGCTAATGAATAACACTAACTGGAGTCCTGCAGCAAATGGTTAGTAAACAACAAACTATGTCTAGCCCTTAAACAAGGGCTGTACTCTCATTGACAAAAAAATGAAAGATAGACTGCAAATCACACAGAACAATATGGTAAGGTTCACCCTGGACATGGGTCAAAAAGAACATGGGCCAGGATGAATTGCAACAGTTGGATATGCTGAATATTGAAGACAAGTAAAACAACTGAAAATTAAATCAAGTTTATAAAATTGCTCACAAACAGTGTCCAGAATATCTTGCTGCCAATTTTTTCAAGACTGGGAACCAAAGCAGTCATAGTACTAGGGAAGAAGGGACAACTTTGTAGTACCCACAGTCAGTGGCCAGGCTTCAAACACCTTTTATTGTACAGCAAAAAGGAATGGAAAAGACTGCCTGCACATTGTCAAAGCCAGTCCCTGCATCAGCCAGTTCAAGGAGAGAGCCAAAATGTACCTAATGAATGTAACGACAGAAAGGGAGGAGTATAAGATATTTTCTCCCTTATAGTATAATAATAAGGTTTAAAAAGGACCCCAATATAAATAAATAACTTTGTCTGACTTTTTGGGTTATCCTGGGTCCTCTAACCCTAAACTGCTATGTATGATAATCTTTGTAACTGTATTTGTGTATACCTGAGTGAACTTACTTACTTATGGACATATAAGGATAGGAAACATGCTCTTGCAATGATCTCTCCTCTTCCCCTTTTTCCAAACGTTTTTGGTGAACTTCAAATTGCTATCCCTACTTGACTCACGAAAGAAATGCACGTTAAACAAACCATCCCCGGGGGGGGTTGAACCCCGGTCAAAAGGTCTCAAAAAAACCCGTGCGTCCACTGGGAGCTAGCTTCAGAAAATTATAAATGGTATAGTTTTCTACCCAGGAAGGTTTGCCCTTCCTATGGTTTAACCTTATTTTTTTCCCCATTATTCCGTATCCTAAATCTTAACAACACCCCCCTTCATTAGATATCAATTTTCCCCCTAGCTCAATCCCCCCCCCCCCCCCCCCCCCCCCCCCCCCCCCCCCCCCCCCCCCCCCCCCCCCCCCCCCCCCCCCCCCCCCCCCCCCCCCCCCCCCCCCCCCCCCCCCCCCCCCCCCCCCCCCCCCCCCCCCCCCCCCCCCCCCCCCCCCCCCCCCCCCCCCCCCCCCCCCCCCCCCCCCCCCCCCCCCCCCCCCCCCCCCCCCCCCCCCCCCCCCCCCCCCCCCCCCCCCCCCCCCCCCCCCCCCCCCCCCCCCCCCCCCCCCCCCCCCCCCCCCGCTGGCGCCCCCCGGCTCACACGAGGTCTGGGCCCCAATCCCCGGTACGGCGGGAAAAAAATTGTATCAAAGGGGACCTGGGTTTTTTCGACTGGTGTGGGTCGCATCCGGGAAAAAAACTGACCTAATTTCCCCAAAGTTTTCCCAAATTGATTAAAACTAACCTTTTGCCTTGTACATGTTCTTTAAATTAAAGGTTTTTATTATTATTATTATTATTATTATTATTATTATTATTATTATTATTATTATTTTATTTTGCCCCTTTAACTTTCTGGTTTAAAATTAATTCAACATGCGAACCCCAAAAATCCTCTTGATGAATGAGAATCAAAACCTTTATGGAAGGGGACCCCCTTTGTTCAGTGATGTGACCCTGTAGAAATTAAAAGTGTACACTCTGACAGTCCTCTTCCCACTTATTCTTTACCATCACTCTCCCCACTTATTCTGTGTACGTCACTCCCCCACACTTATTCTGTGCAGTCACTCTCCCACACTTATTCTGTGTCACAGTCACTCTCCCCCCTTATTCTTTTTAAAATCCTCTCCCCACGTATTCTGGTGTCGTCACTCTCCCCCACTTTTTATTTTTTAAAGTCCTCCCCCACACTTATTCTGGTGTGTCACTCCCCCCCACTTATTCTAGTGTCAGTCACTCTCCCCACTTATTCAGTGTACAGTCACTCCCCCACTTTTCGGTGTACAGTCCTCCCCCACACTTATTCTGTGTTCAGTCACTCTCCCACATTTTCTGTGTTCGTCACTCTCCACTTATTCTGAGTTTACAGTCACCCCCCACACTTATTCTGTGTTCGTCACTCCC
>WNWK01014543.1:0-50947 GCA_009830355.1 Cherax destructor | reverse complement strand
TTTGGGAAAGGCTGGTTATATGTTTAGGAGTGGAGACCTGTACATTATATGTATATACTTCTTAATATAGCTCTATTTTTATAATGTTGGTTTAAATAACCTTTGAGAGGAATGAAAAAGGACCAATAAGTTTTCAGATGCAGCAGCTAACCTGAGTAAGTATCTTTAGCCTAATAATGTCCTCCTTTTACCCTAAGACCTTTTGAGTAGATACCCTATGCTAGTACATGTAGAACCTTGATGATAAATAAGGGAAAACTACATAACAGGCAGCTACTGTGAAAAGCTCTGTTCCACAAGGCACAGTACTTGCTCCCATCCTATTCCTCATCCTCATATCAGACATTGACAGGGATATAAGCCACAGTGCTGTGTCTTCCTTTGCAGATGACACCCGAATCTGTATGACAGTGTCCACCGTTGAAGACACTGCAAGACTCCAAGCAGACATAAACCAAATCTTTAAATGGGCTGCAGAAAACAATATGAAGTTCAATGATGAGAAATTTCAATTACTCAGATATGGAAAACGTGAAGAAATTAAAATCTCATCGGAGTACAAAACTAATTCAAACCACACAATAGAGCGAAAAACTAATGTCAAAGACCTGGGAGTGTTCATGTCAGAGGATCTCACCTTCAAGGACCATAACAATGTAGCAATTGCATCTGCTCGAAAATGACAGGATGGATAATGAGAACCTTCAAAACCAGGGATGCCAAGCCCATGTTGACACTTTACAGATCGCTTGTTCTATCTAGGCTGGAATATTGCTGCACACTAACTGCACCTTTCAAGGCGGGTGAAATTGCTGACCTTGAAAATGTGCAGAGAACCTTCACGGCACGCATAAGTGCGATAAACCACCTCAACTACTGGGAACGCTTGAAGTTCCCTAAACCTGTACTCTCTAGAACGCAGGCGGGAGAGATACATTATTATATACACATGGAAAATTCTCGAGGGCTTAGTACCAAACTTGCACACAAAAATCACTCCCTACGAAAGCAAAAGACTCGGCAGGCGATGTAACATTCCCCAATGAAGAGCAGGGGTGCCACTAGCACGTTGAGGGACAACACAATAAGTGTGAGGGGCCCAAGATGTTCAACTGCCTCCCAGCATACATCAGGGGGATTACCAACAAGCCCCTGGCTGTCTTCAAGCAGGCACTGGACAGGCACCTCAAGTCGGTACCTGATCAGCCGGGCTGTGGTTCGTACATTGACTGCGTGCGGCCAGCAGTAACAGCCTGGTTGATCAGGCTCTGGTCCAACAAGAGGCCTGGTCACGGACGGGCCGCGGGCGTTGACCCTGGAATTCTCTCCAGGTAGACTCCAGGTAGACTCTCATCAACTGAGACAGCAAACAGACTTAATGTTTTCTTCTCCTCCATAGGAAAGAATCTAGCAAGTAAAATCCCAAGCTCGAACACTCGTCCAACAGACTACCTCACCAACACCTACCCAGATACACTATTCTTAGCTCCTACCAATTCAATTGAAGTCTCGCTCATAATCAACACCCTTAAAAACAAAGCAGGAGACATAAACAGCTTACCACCCTTTATGTACAAAAAAGCTTCACACGTACTGTCACCAATTATAGCAGCATTATTCAATAAATCCATTGAATCTTCTACCTTCCCCTCAATTCTCAAAATAGCTAGGGTCACCCCGATCCACAAAGGAGGTGACCAAACTGACTTGAACAATTATAGACCAATCTCAAATTTACCACTGCTTTCTAAAATCTTCGAAAAATTAATTCATAAACAGATCTATTTCTACCTCATCTCACACAATGTACTAAACCCCGCGGGGAATCTTCATAGACCTACGCAAAGCATTTGATACAGTCGACCATGATTTATTGCTCACAAAATTAGCGCACTATGGTATTAGGGGGCACCCCCTCAATTACCTAAAGTCGTACCTTAGCAACAGAAGCCAGTACGTGTACACAAATGGAGAGAACTCTTCCACACAACAAATTACAGTCAGTGTCCCTCAAGGTAGTGTCCTGGGGCCACTCCTATTCCTCATTTACATAAACGACCTACCGAATGCATCACAACTACTCAAACCCATTTTATTTGCAGATGACACAACATATGTCTTCTCTCACTCAAATCCAGTCATACTAGCCAACACAGTTAATGCCGAATTACAGAAAATATCAACATGGATGACGACAAATAAGCTTACTCTCAATACTGACAAGACCTACTTCATTCAGTTTGGAAACAAAGCTACAAATGTTCCACTTAACATAACGCTAAATGGTTCACCCATCACAAGACTCACAGAGGGAAAATTCCTAGGAATCCACCTTGACAGTAGTCTTAAATTCCAAACACACATACAACAAATTTCCAAGAGTAGGTATATTATCTAAGATACGCTATTATGTGCCACAACCAGCTCTCATTGCACTATATCATTCTCTTATCTACCCTTATCTCACCTATGGAATCTGTGCATGGGGCTCAACATTAAATCACCTTAGACCACTCATAACCCAGCAAAAGGCTGCAGTCAGGATGATAACAAATTCCCACTCTAGACAGCATACTCCACCTATATTCAGAACATTAAAACTACTCACCGTAAAAAATATTCACACCTATTCATGTGCCTTCTACATACATAAAACTCTACATGCTAATATCAACCCTCCGCTCAAAATTCTCCTCAACAACTTTAATAGGTCCCACGACCATGACACAAGACACAGATCACTATTTGACATACCCCGAGTCCATACTAACCAATGTAAAAATTCTATGCACATAAAGGGCCCCAGAATCTGGAATTCATTACCAGTAAATATTAAGTTAACCTTGTCGGAAAATCAATTCAAGACTCTTCTCAAAAATCACCTACTCACCCTATACTAAATACTCATACTGTAACAAACTTTCAAACCCAATGTTATTTTACTTAAGATAATCTCAATTTTATATGTCATCCTCCTTAACACTTGTTGCAATTTCATATCATCATATTGTCATTTAAAATATTATAGTATCATCATTTTGTTAATTTGAAATAAAATATATAACTAGAAGAAACTCAATAAATTTTTCTAGTATTGTTATTATACTAGTATAGCATCAACATATTGTAACTTGAATTAAAATATACAACTAGATTAAACTCAACAAATTTCTCTTGTATTGTCTTTTAATAGTATGTATAATCATATTATAATTTTAAATAATACAGAACTAGAATAAACTCAATAAATTTCTCTAGCATTAAGTACTTAGTGAATAAGTCTTTAGAATAAGCTGCCCCTAATGCCATGGCATGCCAGTGGTTCTCCTTGCATTACAGTTTTTTAATTGTAACTACCAATAACAATGTACCCATGTATCATGCATCGAAATAAAAATATTATTATTATTATTATTATTATTATAAATTAATTTGGTAACAGCACTTGAACAGCATTCTGGAATGAAGAATGTTCGAATAGCAAGGGTCCACTGTATTTTACTTTTTATTGTTTTTTAATGTCTAGTTCTAATGTTAACTTAATGTTAGTGTAAACTTGTTATCTGGCATTTATATGCATTTATTAGTGGAAAAAATCGCATTCTGCTTTACAGTAATTTCCGCTTTACGGCAGTAGCCTGGAACCTAACTTGTCATATAAGTGGGGCCCTACTGTATACACAATAGTTCAATGTTTTGCATATTTCCTGTATATTTGATTGTTGTAGGTGAAATAGCATAACAAATAAAAAGTCACATGTTGCATGGATATCTTTCCACCACTTGACTTACAGTCATATTCCTACTACATATAAAAATATCAAAAAATGACATCTTTGAGAGGTTTCAGTTTGATTCAGATATGTAATGGTTTTCAAAATGAAGGAAAAATGTATTAAAAATGGATAGTTGGATATTTAGGGACAAATAATCAACTAAAATATAACTTTGGTTTACCTATTTAAGCAGGGATGACTATGTTCGTAAAATGGAATCACATTACTGTATATTAATATTAAAAATTACCAAAAAAATATTTTAACATGAGTACCTCTTCTGTAGAAAGGCCTTCATCTTCTTGTTCTTCCGCATGAAGATGACATACTGACGGTGCACCCACACATAGAATGCCCCCAAGAAGCCGCACACCACGCTGTTGCCAATTAAATATGTAATGAGGATGCTTAGATGAAACAGCACTTAGAAAAAATAGGATACAGGAGACCAGTATACATGTGAGAGGGCTGATGAGATACAAAGACCTAAGAATCTGAAAATAAATTATCCTTTAAAGTTGAAGAAAAAGCTAACCTTCCATTCCTCAGATGAAATCTGATTACCTTTTATTCCCCAGGCATTGTATTATCCCTACAAATTTAGTGTTACTGTAATAACGACAGTAAGGGCAGTGCAAATTAATCTGCAGGAGTTGAATGATGATAGACCTAGCAGATGAGGACATGTTTAGGAGGATAGATTGTTCCACAGGGTTATCATTAACTAAAAGAAAAAATTCCTAGTCTGTCATACACTGACATTAGGTGAGTTTGAAGTTATAAGTTATAGTCCCTTGTACGTGATGCAAGACTTTCTGATGCACTGGTCCGAGTTTACACTATCCAACTTGTTTAGAATTCTTAATGCCTGTGTAAGTTTAGCCCTGTCATGCCTTATTTGAAGGGTTGTCAGTATGGTGACTCAAAGCATATATCTTTGAAAGTGAGCTGGTTTATTTCTGGAATAATAGTAATTGCACCATGTTGAACTGTCTCCAATGATGTATGGTAATAAAGAGTATTTTTCTGTAGGTATGTTATCAGTGCTCATTCAGCATATAGTATTAGGTGCCATTGTTGCTTCAGATTACATCAGACACAACTCTCATTGCCAACTAGAGTATTATGTTACATTTACTCAATACAAACAGAAATCTCACAAAGGGTTACCCCACAAAGCAGGGTGACCCTAAAAAAATACATTCATCATTTCTCATAGTACTATAGTTGTCTTAATTTCACGTAGGGAACACATGAACGACTGACCTGAAGCATCACATCCTGACTTTTCAAATTGTCTAACCAGTTTCTCTGAGAATACCTACATTTTTTTTCAACACACTGGCTGTCTCCCACCAAGGCAGGGTAACCCAGAAAAGAAACACTTTCAACATCATCCAAAACTTTCACCATCATTCACACATAATCACTGTCTCTGCAGACAGTGATTATGTGTGAATGATGCAACAGTTTAGATGTCACTCCAAACAGCCAATATCCCAAACCCCTCCTTTAAATTGCAGACATTGTACGTCCCACCTCCAGGACTCAAGTCCGGCTAACCGGTTTTCCTTAATCTCTTCACAAAATATTACCCTGCTCACACTCCAACAGCTCATCAGGTCCCAAAAACCATTTGTCTCCATTCATTCCTATCTAACACATTCACATATGCCTGCTGCAAGTTCAAGCCCCTTACACACAAAAAAACTCTTTTATCCCCTCCCTCCATTTTTTCCTAGGATGACCGCTACCTACATATATACAGTATTTTTTATGCTCAAGCCCCCAGCAGCACTTCAGATCCAAAATAACTAGCAAACAGTGGAAGAGCAGGGCAATATTTTGTGAAGGGATTTAGGGAAACCGGTTAGCTGGACTTGAGACCTGGAAATGGGAAGTACAATGCCTGGGATACTGGCAGTTTTGAGGGACTTCTAAACTGTCGTAGCTGAGCACCTCTGCAAAGACAGTGATTATGTATGAGTGAGGTAAAAGTGTTGAATGATGAAAGTATTTTCTTTCTTTTTGGGGATTTTCTTTCTTTTTGGATCACCATGCCTCAGTGGGAGACGGCCAGCGCGTTAAAAAAAAATGAATAACTGTTTCAACAACACTCAGATACGTATCTGTTAAGAGAGTTCACTTTCATATTTAAATCCTCTGTTGTTTCAGCTACTCACAGTTTTACTCTTTAACATGGCATGACAATAACTATGTCTATCATTATCTTTGACAAGTATAATGGCCATATATTTGGGTACATATAGTACTGTTCTTCAGATTGTTAAGTGGTCTGTACAGAACTGAATCAGGAGCTGACTGGTGTCTGAATCTGTGCAGTTGGTGACCTGTGCTGATACACAAGGTAAACAGATGACTACTAAGTTATAAGAGATGATAAAGTTTATTTGTGGATTATTAGGAGGTCTACCAACAAGAGTCTATTTTTATAAGTGGCCCATGGAACCTGACCACAGAATGTAATGGTTATACATCAATATGAGTTTTTTCCAATCTGGAAATGGTCAACCATATTCTCTTCTGTCATCAAGACCAATATAAATACAAGAAAATATAAGCATGAAGTTAGAGAGATATTGAGGGTAAAATAAATTCTACTTTTTTACAGTTAAGATTAAGAAACTACTAAACAGTTATATAAGCTTAAGTGTAAGGTCATGCATGTAATAATTTCTTAAAAATACTACAATGTATTGAACACGTACAAACATGCAATTGTGAAATTAGTCAGTTGATTGCTTTATTATACACTCCACACCCATTCTGAGGGTAGTAGTCACCCCATACCCATCCTGTGGATGGTAGTCACCCCATACCCATCCTGTGGGTGGTAGTCACCTCATACCCATCCTGTGGGCAGTAGTCAAAAGATTACAGAGGCACATAATGTGTCCAAGGATATGAATATTATCATTAAAATAGGAAAGAATTTAAGAAGTGATTCAGAAGATATCAAAGATGATTTTTTTTATATTCTGTAATATATACAGTACTCTGATTACTAATATAATTTAAAAACTGATATGTGGGGTAACTATATTAAAGAATACTATACAATTTATAATGTGGGATTAAAAGTAATGACAGTGATTTAACAAATCAATTTAAATGAAAAGAACACTGTATGGTCAGCTGCGTGTTGTGAAAAAATTGCTGTGTAAATATAATACAGTAGTTGTTATCTTAGACAGTTGTTGTCTTAGACAGGGATGTGTGATGTCATCATGGTTGTTTAATATATTTATAGATGGGGTTGTAAAAGAAGTAAATGCTAAGGTGTTGGGGAGAGGAGTGGGATTAAATTATGGAGAATCAAGTACAAAATGGGAGTTAACACAGTTACTTTTTGCTGATGATACTGTGCTTATAGGAGATTCTAAAGAAAAGTTGCAAAGGTTAGTGGACGAGTTTGGGAGGGTGTGTAAAGGTAGAAAGTGATGAGGGTATAACGATTTAGATAAAGAAAAATTGGATATCACATTGGAGAGAGGGAGTATGGAAGGGGTGAATGTTTTCAGATATTTGGGAGTTGACTTGTCAGTGGATGGGTTTATGAAGGATGAGGTTAACCATAGAATTGATGAAGGAAAAAAGGTGAGTGGTGCATTGAGGTATCTGTGGAGACATAAAACGTTATCCATGGAGGCAAAGAAGGGAATGTATGAAAGTATAGTGGTACCAGCGCTCTTATATGGGTGTGAAGCTTGGGTTGTAAATGCTGCAGTGAGAAGGAGGCTGGAGGCAGTGGAGATGTCCTGTCCAAGGGCAATGTGTGGTGTAAGAATTCAGAGTGTGGAAATTAGGAGGTGTGGAGTTACTAAAAGTATTAGTCAGAGGGCTGAAGAGGGGTTGTTGAGGTGGTTTGGTCATTTAGAGAGAATAGATCAAAGTAGAATGACTTAGAGAGTATAAATCTGTAGGGAAAGGAAGGAGGGGTAGGGGTCGTCCTCGAAAAGGTTGGAGGGAGGGGGGTAAAAGAAGTTTTCTAGGCGAGGGGCTTGGACTTTCAGCAAGCGTGTGTGAGCGTGTTAGATAGGAGTGAATGGAGACGAATGGTTTTTGGGACCTGATGAGCTGTTGGAGTGTGAGCAGGGTAATATTTAGTGAAGGGATTCAAGGAAACCGATTATAGATTTAGCCGGACTTGAGTCCTGGAAATTGGAAGTACGTACAATGCCTGCACTTTAAAGGAGGAGTCTGGGATAGTGACAGTTTGGAGGGACTATTCTAAACTGTAGTATCTGAGTGCCTCTGCAAAGACAGTGATTATGTATGAGTGAGGTGAAAGTGTTGAATGATGATGAAAGTATTTTCTTTTTGGGGATTTTCTTTCTTTTTTGGTCACCTTGCCTCGGTGGGAGACAGCCGACTTGTTGAAAAAAAAGAAAAAAAAGTTATCTTGTATGGTAGTGGTATATCAATCATTTTAGCCAACAAGCAAGCTGGCAGACAATGATACTGCAGATCCAATGCTGAGTATCCCAAAGACAGATATTTAAGTATCAAATAATCCTGTGACAAGTTTCAAAAGTTTTAACTCTTTTACACCAAGTTTAAATTAACAAAAATATAAATAAAAAATGCAGAATGCTATGTACAATTGAATAATATTTAACTCGAAGAGATATTTTAATTCTGAAGATAAAGACTTTTATAGGATAAACAATGCTTACCATTCTTCTTACGAGTGAACACCACTGTGTATGGTAGTTATGATTACACAACGTGGCTTTTAAAAAGTAAATAGAGAAGGAAATAAAATTAACCATAGAAAACAGCACAATGTACTGTTTTTAGTTTTCAGTACATAGACACCTGGCACACCAAGAATGAGTTTTTTTTACACAGTTGGATGTACAGGCTAAGATTTTTTATCCCACCCCAGCTCGTGTTAAAGCACAGCATTAAATAAGTTATATTCCTCCCCCATGGTGCCACCCACAACAGTTGGCTAACTCCTATGGTGTATCTACAGTATATACAGTGGAACCCCGGTGTTCATCCTGCTCCAAACTCTCCCTTTTATGTAAGTGTATTTTTTTAAATGCTTTTGTAAGTGTATTTTTAGGGGTCTAAAAGGACTAGTCTACTTTACATTATTCCTTATGGGAATAAATTCGTTTGGTAATAGCACTTGAACAGCATTCTGGAACAAAAAAATCACGAAAACCGGGGGTCCACTGTACTACTAGGTAAACAGGGGTTAAAGGTGTAAAGAAACTTGCTTGTACTTCTCATCCTCCAAGTAAAAAACTTACATCTAGCCATGACATGAGGTTGAAGCTCTAAAACCATAAAATAAAATGGCCTTCACAATAGCTTATTAAGAGGGAATAATCAGACAGCAAATCTACAAAGTAAAGTTAACATCCAGGCTTTAGACATATGTGCATCTGTAATATTTCAAGTCCTACCTACAGTACGGGTATAAGGCACATTATAAAGCTATGTAATCAACAATAACCACCACCCACTACTACCATCACCCACATCATCACTTTCCCTGCTACCACCCTCCACCATTACCCACTATCACTAACTGCTACCACCATTTCTCACTGTGTAATTATCATACAGAATAGGGTAGCAACATACTGCTGATGTACCCAATTTTGTTAAAAAACAACATAACCACCACTGCCTCCAGCCACCATCTTTATATCTCACCACCATCACGAAAACTACCACCACTACATAACCAGCTTTAACCACCTCCACCTACATACCACACCATGCACCACCACCTCAGCTGCTATAACTTCCTTCCCATCCCTTCCACCACTTTCCCTCTCTACCACAATTATACATTACTTGTGACCAGTTTTAAGTCTTCCTACTCCCACAGCCCAGCCTGGGGCCAGGCTTTTATGGTGCTTGACTTGTCAACTAGGCTCTTCCTGTTAGCAGCCCGCTGGCTCACATATCCAGTACAGCATGGATGAGTTTTATTTTGAAGACTTCTACACTTGTTCTGGTAGTATTTCTGATATCATCTGGTATGTTGAATAGTCTAGGCTCCCAGATGATGATATAGCATTCTCTTAGTGTACCTATGGTGCCCTTGCTCTTCACTGGGTTTGTTTTACATTTCCTCATATCTCTCATTCCAGGATGTATTTTCTATGTACATTATCAAGTATTTCTCCTCTGCTTCAAAGAGTACACATTCAGTACTTTAAATGCTGTACCAAGTCTGTGGAAGTAAATGATCTCTGTATCTGTTCCAGCTCTAATATCTCACCTGCTTTGAGTGGAGCCATCAACATTGAACAGCACTCTAAGAGAGAGAGAGAGCACTAGTGATTTGAAAAGTGTCACCA
Organism: Cherax destructor; assembly: GCA_009830355.1. Classification (NCBI taxonomy): domain Eukaryota; kingdom Metazoa; phylum Arthropoda; class Malacostraca; order Decapoda; family Parastacidae; genus Cherax; species Cherax destructor. Next base: position 40,827 of record WNWK01014543.1, on the reverse strand, counting down.
CTGGATATAATTATCTGGTTTGAAAGTTCTTATTATCCACCCCTTATCCAAAATGGAGTGTTTGATATTTTCTTAACAAACTTGGTGAACACATGAAGATATCAAACTTTTTTTAATTACTGCATATAATTACAATACAGTTAAAATAATAATTATGGATATAATTTATGAAAGACATAATGGTTCATATAAAATACTAAAAGATGACATACACCTTTTGTGTAAATAATGATACTTAAGAAATATGAAGGAGCTGATTAGAGTACTTCTGCTTACCCAGTCAGAGCAAAGACGAAAAGTTCCTGCGGATCGAACGGGTACCCCACCTTGAAGTTGGTCTTGAAGAGAGCAGTCAAGGTTTCTGGGAATAAGAATAAGAGGACATCAAACACAGGCATCCTTTATAGTAAGTGAGCCACTGGATAGGTACCAGACATTAATGGTATCAGCAGATCCAAAATACACAAAACTCCTTGGCGATCAAGACAGACCTCAGCCACACTGACGAATAACCACTTGCCTAATTCCCAAGACCCTGATGAAATTTGAAGAACTTTAAGTTCTATTGCTGGTGAAGGACATGAAAAGAATTTTGCTGAATGATTGATGATACCCCCCATCATTATGAATAATGTGATGTTCAATATAGGAGGATAATAGGAACTAATAGGAAGGAGTAACTCCCAGAAAAGCTTAGTTACTGCCAGGGGCCCCAGAGAACTATACGGGCATGTCCTGCAGGGCCTATCAACCACAGTAACAGCAGCAAAGGTAAATGGCACCAGGACCAGCCTCAGTAGCAGAAATTACAGCTTAAACCAGAAAATAAAATATAAAATCAATACGTATAAAATTAATTGCAAGAAACCCATTTTTTTTTGGCCTGGGCAGTGTGCCTTATTATTGCAGCCCATTTTCATGTTATACAGGTTCAGTAAGTCTTAGAAATGTATTCTAATACATTCATAATTTTTCCTACTTACAATCCTTAATACTGTACACACTAGTATGACGCAGACCTGTAGACAATCCAAAGAAAACAAGCAAGCGAAAACAGCGGCATAATATTAGTACAGATTAAGAACTGCCAGCAGATTCAGGTTCAAACGTATTGGGACATGCGTGAATAACATGAGAACAGACTACACCGTTAAAAGGCATAGGCAGCATGTGGCGGGCAGTGTGTGGCAGCCTCAGCAGAGAGACTGGCCACCTTACCCGATCAGAGAGTATAGTAACAGCTCCTGAGGGCCGAATGGAATGTCCACATTAAAGGAGGTCTTGAAGAGCGGAGTCAGCGTGGCTGGAGGGGGGTACAAAGACTTGCTAGTAGACCACACACACTAACATACACAGGAAAATAAATATGTTAAGTCTTGTGCATATTTTACACATTCTATTAATGGAATTTACTGAAGTTAATTAAGCATTCAAACGAAGGCTATTTTGACCCAAAAACTATTACACATTGCATCAACACAACAGTAAGTTCCACATATATGGTACTTCAATCAATCTATTTATAAATAAAATAAATATATTAAAACAATATATATAATAAAATCAATCTGGATTAAATAAATCTCAAGACATAAGGGAGGAACCTTCAAGTGATTGTCAGAATTTTTTCTTCCTCCAAATTTTCATTATTTCACTCATACCTCGAGAAGGCTGAATCTGATGAACTTCAAATTTTCAATATTTGTGCATGGTAACTAGGGCAAGAATCTTGAAACAATTTGCATGTGCATGTGACCTTTAACATAAGTTGTTGAAGCCATTCCCAGCATCATGGAATGGCTCCAATAACTTCCAAAGCCATCAGCAGCATAGCTTCATATGTTTAAAAATGTTGCCTCCTAATTAGACGATGGCAGAAAGTGAATCTTGTGATCAACTTTAAAACTTCAACACTGGTGTATCCTACTGTCAAGCAGGTTGCTACTTTAGTGTGTAGATACCATTGTACCAGTGCTATATTATTCTCCATTAAATAACTAAACTATGCTATGATGCTGGTGAGAGGCTTTTGATTCAAGGAAGTGGATTTGTCCTCTCCTTGGATCAAACCTGAATCCCCCTCATGCCTAGAGGCTTCAATTTTTAATGGCTGATGCACTCAGAAATAAGTGGGAGTTTTAATGTATGTAGATTTGACATAGGATAACCCACTAATGTACTTTTTTGTGCCAATAACATCTGTATGCCCTCAAGATTATTTAAAAAAATTGGATGTGTAATGTAAACAAAGCCTAATAACTTAATTACCAACTTTAAATGCCAGTCTTAGAGAAAAGTTTGGATTTATTTTTGCTGGTGTAGGTCTGAATTTGCCTTTTAAAGAGGAAGTTGAAAAAAATTGAAATACAGTGGTCCCTCGGTTTTCGGTCATCTCCAAACTCGTCCTTTTATGTAAGTGTATTTTCGTAAGTGCTTTTGCAAGTGTATTTTTGGGGGTCTGAAATAGACTAACCTACATGACATTATTTCTTAAGGAAGTAAATTCGTTCGGTAATGGCACTTGAGCAGCATTCTGGAAAGAATTTTCGGCGAAAACTGAGGGTCCACTGTACTGGTTTTTATAGGGTAATTTCTGAGTGCCTCATCTGCCTGGCTTCAGCACTTCAACACTATTAACTTTATAATGCAACTTCAGAGCAGCTTCAAATTAATGTGCCCGTGTAGTTTGGATTTCAATTAGTTTTAATCTGTGTATGTCCTAATTTATCAATTTTACTGAAGAAATTTGAAGATTAGTTTCCATGTGATAACTTGTAAATGCCTCTCCTGATTCACTTTGAATCTTCAACACTAATATTCTTTTTTTTTTTTTTTTAACAAGTCAGCCGTCTCCCACCGAGGCAGGGTGACCCAAAAAGAAAGAAAATCCCCAAAAAGAAAATACTTCCATCATCATTCAACACTTTCACCACACTCATACATAATCACTGTCTTTGCAGAGGCGCTCAGATATGACAGCTGAGAATAAGTTCCTCCCACCTGTCACTATCCCAGACTCCTTCTCTAAAGTGCAGCCATTGTACTTCCCATTTCCAGGACTCAAGTCCAACTAAATCAATTAACTGGTTTCCCTGAATCCCTTCACAAAATGTTATCCTGCTCACACTCCAACAGCTCGTCAGGTCCCAAAAACCATTCGTCTCCATTCACTCCTATCTAACATGCTCACACATGCTTGCTGGAAGTCCAAGCCCCTCGCCCACAAAGCCTCCTTTACCCCCTCCCTCCAACCTTTTCGAGGACGACCCCTACCCCACCTTCCTTCCCCTACAGATTTATACGCTCTCCAAGTCATTCTACTTTGATCTATTCTCTCTAAATGACCAAACCACCTCAACAACCCTCTGACAAATACTTTTAGTAACTCCACACCTTCTCCTAATTTCCACACTCCGAATTTTCTGCATAATATTTACACCACACATTGCCCTTAGACAGGACATCTCCACTGCCTCCAGCCGCCTCCTCGCTGCAGCATTTGCAATCCATGCTTCACACCCATATAATAGTGTTGGTACCACTATACTTTCGTACATTCCCTTCTTTGCCTCCATGGATAACGTTTTTTGTCTCCACAGATACCTCAATGCACCACTCACCTTTTTTCCTTCATCAATTCTATGGTTAACCTCATCCTTCATAAACCCATCTGCTGACACGTCAACTCCCAAATAGTATCTGAAAACATTTATTTCTTCCATAATCCCTCTCTCCAATGTGATATCCAATTTTTCTTTATTTAAATCGTTTGATACCCTTGTCACCTTACTCTTATCTATGTTCACTTTCAACTTTCTACCTTTACACACCCTCCTAAACTTGTCCACTAACCTTTGCAACTTTTCTTTAGAATCTCCCATAAGCACAGTATCATCAGCAAAAAGTAACTGTGTCAACTCCCATTTTGCATTTAATTCCCCATAATTTAATCCAACCCCTCTCCCCAACACCCTAGCATTTACTTCTTTTACAACCCCATCTATAAATATATTAAACAACCATGGTGACATTACACTTACCTGTCTAAGACCTACTTTTACCGGGAAGTAATCTCCCTCTCTCCTACACACCCTAACCTGAGCCTCACTATCCTCATAAAAACTCTTTACAGCCTTCAGTAACTTACTACCTATTCCATACACTTGCAACATTTGCCACATTGCTCCCCTATCCACTCTATCATATGCCTTTTCTAAATCCATAAATGCAATGAAAACTTCTCTACCTTTATCTAAATACTGTTCACATATATGCTTCACTGTAAACACTTGATCTACACATCCCCTTCCCACTCTAAAGCCTCCTTGCTCATCTGCAATCCTACTCTCTGTCTTACCTCTAATTCTTTCAATAATAACCCTGCCATACACTTTACCTGGTATACTCAGTAAACTTATTCCCCTATAATTCTTACAATCTCTTTTATCCCCCTTCCCTTTATATAAAGGAACTATACAACCACTCCAACACTATATCCCCCTGTCATGATCCCGTCAGTTCCTGCTGCTTTACCCCCTTTCATTCTACGTAATGCCTCACGCACCTCCCCCACACTCACATTCTGCTCTTCTTCACTCCTAAACGATGTTGTACCTCCCTGGCCAGTGCATGAAATTACCGCCTCCCTTTTTTCATCGACATTTAAAAGTTCCTCAAAATATTCCCGCCATCTACCCAATACCTCCAGCTCCCCATCTACTAACTCCCCTACTCTGGTTTTAACTGACAAATCCATTCGTTCCCTAGGCTTTCTTACCTTGTTTATCTCACTCCAAAATTTTTTCTTTTCAGCAAAATTTCTTGACAAGAGCCTCTCCAATTCTTTCATCTGCTCTTCTTTTGCACTCTCTCACCACTCTCTTCACCTTTCTTTTACTCTCCATATACTCTCCATATACTCTGCAGAGAGGGTGTAGTAGGTAAGTTTGGGGTGCCAGGTGTAAATGATAATGGGAGCCCTTTGATTGAACTTTGTATAGAAAGGGGTTTAGTTATAGGTAATACATATTTTAAGAAAAAGAGGATAAATAAGTATACAAGATATGATGTAGGGCGTAATGACAGTAGTTTGTTGGACTATGTATTGATAGATAAAAGACTGTTGAGTAGACTTCAGGATGTACATGTTTATAGAGGGGCTACAGATATATCAGATCACTTTTTAGTTATAGCTACAGTGGGAGTAAAAGGTAGATGGGATACAAGGAAAATAGAATCAGTAAGTAAAAGAGAGGTGAAGGTTTATAAACTAAAAGAGGAGGCAGTTAGGGTAAGATATAAACAACTATTGGAGGATAGATGGGCTAGTGAGAGTGTAGGCAATGGGGTCGAAAATGTATGGGGTAGATTTAAAAATGTAGTGTTAGAGTGTTCAGCAGAAGTTTGTGGTTACAGGCGAGTGGGTGCGGGAGGGAAGAGGAGCGATTGGTGGAATGATGATGTAAAGAGAGTAGTAAGGGAGAAAAAGTTAGCATATGAGAGGTTTTTACAAAGTAGAAGTGATGCAAGGAGGGAAGAGTATATGGAGAGAGAAAAGAGAGGTTAAAAGAGTGGTGAAGCAATGTAAAAGAGAGCAGATGAGAGAGTGGGTGAGATGTTATCAGCAAATTTTGTTGAAAATAAGAAAAAGTTTTGGAATGAGATTAATAAGTTGAGGAAGCCTAGAGAACAAATGGATTTGACAGTTAAAAATAGGAGAGGAGAGTTATTAAATGGAGAGTTAGAGGTATCGGGAAGATGGAGAGAATATTTTGAGGATTTGTTAAATGTTGATGAAGACAGGGAAGCTGTGATTTCGTGTGTAGGGCAAGGAGGAATAACATCTTGTAGGAGTGTGGAAGAGCCAGTTGTGGGTGTAGGGGAAGTTCGTGAGGCAGTGGGTAGAATGAAAGGGGTAAGGCAGCTGGGATTGATGGGATAAAGATAGAAATGTTAAAAGCAGGTGGGGATATAATTTTGGAGTGGTTGGTGCTATTATTTAATAAATGTATGGAAGAGGGTAAGGTACCTAGGGATTGGCAGAGAGCGTGTATTGTTCCTTTGTATAAAGGCAAAGGGGACAAAAGAGAGTGCAAAAATTATAGGGGAATAAGTCTGTTGAGTGTACCTGGTAAAGTGTATGGTAGAGTTATTATTGAAAGAATTAAGAGTAAAACAGAAAGCAGGATAGCAGATGAACAAGGGGCTTTAGGAAAGGTAGGGGTGTGTAGACCAAGTGTTTACAGTGAAACATATAGGTGAACAGTATTTGGATAAGGGTAAAGATGTTTTTGTGGCATTTATGGATTTGGAAAAGGCGTATGATAGGGTAGATAGGGGGCAATGTGGCAGATGTTGCAGGTGTATGGAATAGGAGGAAGGTTACTGAAAGCAGTAAAGAGTTTTTATGAGGATAGTGAGGCTCAGGTTAGAGTGTGTAGGAGGGAAGGGACTATTTCCCAGTAAAAGTGGGCCTTAGACAAGGATGTGTGATGTCACCGTGGTTGTTCAATATATTTATAGATGGGGTTGTAAGAGAAGTGAATGCGAGGGTCTTGGCAAGAGGTGTTGGGCTAAAAGATAAAGAAGCAAATACAAAGTGGGAGTTGTCACAGTTGCTTTTTGCTGATGACACTGTGCTTTTGGGAGATTCTGAAGAGAAGCTGCAGAGGTTGGTGGATGAATTTGGTAGGGTGTGTAAAAGAAGAAAATTGAAAGTGAATATAGGAAAGAGTAAGGTGATGAGGATAACAAAAAGAATAGGTGACGAAAGATTGGATATCAGATTGGAGGGAGAGAGTATGGAGGAGGTGAATGTATTCAGATATTTGGGAGTGGACATGTCGGCGGATGGGTCTATGAAGGATGAGGTGAATCATAGAATTGATGAGGGGAAAAGGGTGAGTGGAGCACTTGAGTCTGTGGAGACAAAGAACCTTGTCCATGGAAGTAAAGAGGGAATGTATGAGAGTATAGTTATACCAACGCTCTTATATGGGTGTGAAGCATGGGTGATGAATGTTGCAACGAGGAGAAGGCTGGAGGCAGTGGAGATGTCATGTCTGAGGTCAATGTGTGGTGTGAATATAATGCAGAGAATTCGGAGTTTGGAAATTAGGAGGAGGTGCGGGATTACCAAAACGATTGTCCAGAGAGCTGTGGAGGGGTTGTTGAGGTGGTTTGGACATGTAGAGAGAATGGAACGAGACAGAGTGACTTCGAGAGTGTATAAATCTGTAGTGGAGGGAAGGCGGGGTAGGGGTCGGCCTAGGAAAGGTTGGAGGAGGGGTAAAGGAAGTTTTGTGTGCGAGGGCTTGGATTTCCAGCAAGCATGTGTGAGCGTATTTGATAGGAGTGAATGGAGGCATATGGTTTTTAATACTTGACGTGCTGTTGGAGTGTGAGCAAAGTAACATTTATGAAGGGATTCAGGGAAACCGGCAGGCCGGACTTGAGTTCTGGAGATGGGAAGTACATTGCCGGCACTCTGAAGGAGGGGTGTAAATGTTGCAGTTTTATAACTGTAGTGTAAAGCACCCTTCTGGCAAGACAGTGATGGAGTGAATGATGATGAAAGTTTTTCTTTTTCGGGCCACTCTGCCTTGGTGGGAATCGGCCGATGTGTTAATAAAATAAAAAAAAAAAAATACTCTGCTCTTCTAATATTCAACTGCATTAAAAACTTGTGCCACACTCTGCACTTTTTTTATTTCATGCATTGAGGTACAAGGGACTGATGTTATATAATATGGGGGATACCCTTCTTGGATTGTGCAGCAATTGAAATGCATCTAGTTTTCAAAGAATCTGCTATCCTGTAAAGCCTGTACAATTTAAGGAATAAAAATTATGAAATAATACATTATTATTATAGATGGGGAAACACTAAACCTGTTGAGGTCATACAATGCCTGGGGAATGGGAGGCAATAAGAGTTGATCTGAGAAAAGGTAGCTCCATTTCTTTGAATCAAGATCCCCTCACCAACATCAAGGATCCCTCCTTAGAAGGTAAAAATATTTCTGATTAAAGTGGGATCACCATACAGTACAAATATCAGAGGCAGTTAAACACATCATTCTTCTATAAACATTAGTGTTGGGCTACCAGTAATAGCACAGTACACTATGTATACATCAGAGATGGTGATGGGGGTTTTATTCTTCAAGGAAAAACATCTTATGAGGATCTTCATCACACGATGACCCATTCAGAGGTTAAGTAACAACTGGGTCTCCGCCATATCAAAAATAAGGTCACAATATGGTACTAGAGATGGAATAATACCAAACATTTTGCCGATACAAATGCTCAATTTTAGACTGATACATGAAAATTAACAGATACCCACCAATACCAATACCACCAAAATTAACCAATACAGTGGTACCTCGACTTACGATGGTCCCCAAACTCACCCTTTTATGTAAGTTTATTTTTTTAAATGCTTTTGTAAGTGTAATTTTGGGGGTCTAAAAGGACAAGTCTATTTTACATCATTCCTTATGGGGATAAATTCGTTTGGTAATGGCACTTGAACAGCATTCTGGAATGAAAAAATATCGTAAGTCGAGGTACCACTGTACAGTGGTACCTCGGTTTACGATGGTCCCCAAAATTGCCCTTTTATGTAAGTTTATTTTTTTAATTGCTTTTATAAGTGTATTTTCGGGGGTCTAAAAGGACTAGTCTATTTTACATTATTCCTTATGGGGATAAATTCGTTTGGTAATGGCACTTGAACAGCATTCTGGAACCAAAAAATATCGTAAACCGAGGTACCACTGTACTTAGTTTTAGGCCAATACCAGTGCTATCAAAATTAGCTGATACCCACCAATACCAATACTTTGGCACACCCCAACATAATATGCTCTATGATGTATCATGTATGTATCTATAAGAGTATCAGTAATTCTCAAAAATACTGTAGTACAGTACAGTGGACCCTTGGTTTTCATGATTAATCTGTTCCAGAGAGTGCCGAAAACCAAAATTCAAGAAATCCAAAACCATTTTTCCCATGAGAAATAATGTAAATCCAATTAATCCGTTCCAGACACCCAAAAGTATTAACAAAAAATAATTTTTTTAGAGATTAAATATAGATTAAGATACAGAAAAAAATGACAAATCAATATAAAGCACTAATAAATTGTATAAATGAACATTTAACATCACACTTACCTTTATTAAAGACTCTTGTTCGTGTATGGAAGACAGGGAAGGGAAGAGGGAGGCGAGTTTGTTCGAAGACAGGACAAAATGCTTGAATATGACACTAATATCAACTCTACGGCTTACTTATTGATCACAATTCATCTAATATGACATAATAAACAATACTAATAACAGAAACATGATATATACTCTAGAATGAATAAAATATGTCATTATGTATGACTAGTGGTGGTGGTGATGGTGGTGTTGTTGGGTTATCAGGGCCACTGGCAGCATAAACCATATAGAGGTGGTGGCGGCGGTGTTGTCAGTGGCCCTATATACCTCCAATAACATTGGAGGAGTTAAGTTTCGTGTCGTCCTTTTTCTATCACTTAATCGCTTAACTTACTTGCTACACTGTTAATGCTACACTTTATCACTGGCTGGCATTATAGCCTTTATCGATTCCTGCTGCTTTAGTATCATACATATCGTAGAATCACTGAATCACTGAAGAAGGCACATTCTCCCCTCTCTCTTCCTCCTCCACTTTGGTACCTTGCTATGATTTCTTTCTTTAATTCTATCGTGTTTCTCAACTTTTTTACCAAAGGCCTGGAATAGGAACTTTCTTTGGGGCCATGGTGGCTTATTTAGCGGTTGCAAGCACAAAAAACACTGGATTACTGTACTGTATTGCGAAATGTTTTGTATGAATGCAGGGTGCGATGCTCGCTTGCCAAGAAATAATAGCAGACTGGCACTGAATGCGTCTGTGGCAGGCTATGTGTGAGCAGGGCCACTGGGACATGTTCCGTACCACCGCCAAAATCCAAGGGAAAACACGAAAACCAAGGCTATATTTCGACGAAAAAAGTTGCTGATAACCAAAATTCATGATAACCAAGACTCACGAAAACCAAGGGTCCACTGTATATAGTATTGGGTGTGAATATAATAATGGTATAAAATATTGACAAGCTGCAATGTTTGCATCACTCAGTGAATAACATATCTTGAATAAGCCAAATATTTGGTAAAGAAACCATTTCTGAGAGATTTTTTTAACTTGTTCCTGAAAGAAAAAGCGCAGAAAAACTATGGTAGTGAGATCTGGTAAGAATGACTATAATGATCTAAATTAAAATATTGTTGAGAAGGAAGTTTACAGAGTCAAACCAAGACTGCATTGAGTAAAAACAAGACTGCAGTCAACCCGAGATTGTAGTCAGCCCAAGAATGTAGACTAAGCCAAGCTAGGACTTCAGAGTCACGTCAAGAATGCAGATAAACAAGGTAAGATTGCAAAGTCAAACCAAGGCTGCACAGTCAGTCAAGCAAAGTTTGCAAAGTCAGAGTTAAGCCAAGTTTGTATTCATCTCCATAAGACAGTAGTTTGTTTACACAATTGGCAATGTTATACTAAGATGAAACCTGAATGTTATTTGGTCAAGTGAGGGACCAACATCTGCATTACTGTACTGCTTACCTGATACAGTATATTAATGACCAACCTTGTTGGTAAACAGCAAACAGATCATTATCAAGAGCACATACAGTATTTCTTCAGTTTGATTTATCCCTGTTATGAGCAATCTTCACAGCCTGTTACTTTCTTATGTATACCTAAAATTTTAAATCTAATTTAACAAATTAATCATCCTGGATGACCTTCATTATTTAACTGGGCCATACAGGATTCTGCAAGAAATGAAAAACTTATTGTTTTCACATTGTTAAATGAGGGCATATTTTTCATCCATTAAACTAAGTCTCGTCCTATTGTTTGTAAATATAATTTTCTTCTCTGATCTTTAGTAAGTTATTTATATCAAGGATAGAATATACTGACAACTATGACAATAAGACACAATATGTGGTTTATGGAATTTTATTGAGATGTTTCATTCACCAGGGACTTTACTCTCAGAGAGATGGACAAAAATAGAGATCATGTAGTATATAGCATTGTGGAGAGATATGAGGTGTAGAGATGGGCGAGTATTGTCACATGCAGTAATGTCACTCGATCAAATGGAAACAACGAAGATGAAAATTATGTGGGTCGATAGGTCATCTCGGTAAAATGCCATAAAGTACATATTGTGTTTTACTGGTATAATTTAAGCTCAAATTGAAAAACTACAGTATATGAAAGTGTGTTGATGCATTATCATATGCACATGACTTCATTAAGACTACAACAGTATGAATACCTTCATCGTTGAACCAGACTGCCAGCAGTCTGAACATCATGGCGCCACACACAGCAGCGAAGAACCCTCGCCAGTAGTTCCTGACAGCGAAGTATACACTGGTTACCTCGATGCTGAAGAGCACTCCTATGGAGAAAGGGGAAAAGAAAAGAGATTACTTACTGTGGTACCTCACTTGTATTAGTCATTCATTTGGCAGCCTTTATGTGTATAATGAATAACCTTTGTGAGTTTGTTAGATTTAAGGTCTAGTGACTGGACTGCACAAATCATTAAGGTCACAATCCACCTAGACACAAAAATTATCTCTTAAAAGAGAATAAACTGAGCTATCAGTTTATATACCTTATCATGACCTTGGTGAGACAGTATACTATATACGTATACATAATAATAATAATAATAATAATGTTGCAAGTGTATGGAATACGTAGTAAGTTACTAAATGCTGTAAAGAGTTTTTATGAGGATACTGAGGCTCAGGTTAGGGTGTGTAGGAGAGAGGGAGATTACTTCCCGGTAAAAGTAGGTCTTAGACAGGGATGTGTAATGTCACCATGGTTGTTTAATATATTTATAGATGGGGTTGTAAAAGAAGTAAATGCTAGGGTGTTGGGGAGAGGAGTGGGATTAAATTATAAGGAATTAAATGCAAAATGGGAGTTGACACAGTTACTTTTTGCTGATGATACTGTGCTTATGGGAGATTCTAAAGAAAAGTTGCAAAGGTTAGTGGACAAGTTTGGGAGGGTGTGTAAAGGTAGAAAGTTGAAAGTGAACATAGATAAGAGTAAGGTGATGAGGGTATCACACGATTTAAATAAAGAAAAATTGGATATCACATTGGAGAGAGGGATTATGGAAGAAGTGAATGTTTTCAGATATTTGGGAGTTAACTTGTCAGCAGATGGGTTTATGAAGGATGAGGTTAACCATAGAATTGATGAAGAAAAAAAGGTGAGTGGTGCATTGAGGTATCTGTGGAGACAAAAAACGTTATCCCTGGAGACAAAGAAGGGAATGTACGAAAGTATAGTGGTACCAACACTCTTATATGGGTGTGAAGCATGGGTTGCAAATGCTGCAGCGAGGAGGCAGCTGGAGGCAGTGGAGATGTCCTGTCTAAGGGCAATGTGTGGTGTAAATATTATGCAGAAAATTCGGAGTGTGGAAATTAGGAGGAGGTGTGGAGTTACTAAAAGTATTAGTCAGAGGGCTGAAGAGGGGTTGTTGAGGTGGTTTGGTCATTTAGAGAGAATAAATCAAAGTAGAATGACTTGGAGAGCGTATAAATCTGTAGGGGAAGGAAGGCGGGATAGGGGTCATCCTCGAAAAGGTTGGAGGGAGGAGGTAAAGGAGGTTTTGTGGGCGAGGGGCTTGGACTTCCAGCAAGCATGTGTGAGCGTGTTAGATAGGAGTGAATGGAGACGAATGGTTTTTGGGACCTGACGAGCTGTTGGAGTGTGAGCAGGGTAACATTTTGTGAAGGGATTCAGGGAAACCAGTTAATTAATTTAGTTGGACTTGAGTCCTGGAAATGGGAAGTACAATGCCTGCACTTTAAAGGAGGGGTCTGGGATAGTGACAGCTGGGAGGGACTTATTCTCAGCTGTCATACCTAAGCGCCTCTGCAAAGACAGTGATTATGTACGAGTGAGGTGAAAGTGTTGAATGATGATGAAAGTATTTTCTTTTTGGGGATTTTTTTTTTTTTTGGGTCACCGTGCCTCGGTGGGAGACGGCCGACTTGTTGAAAAACACAAAAAAAAATAATAATACAGTCAACCCCCGGTGCTCGACGGCGTCGGAGGTCGTCCAAATCGGTGTTCAACGATTTTTTTTACAAGAATTTTGGCTCAGTATTAGGCGGCCGCTCGGAGTTGGCAATTCGTCTCGGACGTGTACGCGTGGGCCGTGGCCCAGCTGGGCGTCCAGGCACTCAGTGTGCTATTGTTTACAAGCGAGCAACCACTACCCACGCACCACCCACGCATTCATACAATATATATACTGTCATTATTCCAGTGTTTTTAGTGCTTGCAACTGCTAAATAAGCCACCATGGGCCCCAAGAAAGCTCCTAGTGCCAAGCCTGTGGTAAAGAATGTCAGAAATACGGTAGAATTGAAGAAGGAGATGATAGCAAAATATGAAAGTGGAGTGCGTGTCACTGAGCTGGCCAGGCTCTATGGCAAATCCCATTCAACCATCTCTTCCATTTTGGCCAAGAGAAAGGAAATCAAGAACGCTGTTGTTGCGAAAGGTGCAAGTATGGTCACAAAACAGAGATCTCAAGTGCTGGAAAACGTGGAAACTTTGTTGTTGGTGTGGATCAACGAGAAACTGTTAGCAGGAGATAGTGTTACGCAGGCAATATGTGAAAAAGCAAGGCAGTTGCATGATGATCTCGTCAAGAAAATGCCTGCAACAAGTGCTGAAGTGAACGAATTTAAAGCCAGCAAAGGCTGGTTTGACAGATTTAAGAAGCGAAGTGGCATACATAGTGTTGTGAGGCATGGTGAGGCAGCCAGTTATGACAAAAGTGCGGCTGAAAAATATGTGCAGGAATTCCAGGGGTACATAGAGGCTGAACAATTCCTTCCCCAACAAGTGTTCAATTGTGACGAAACAGGCCTGTTTTGGAAGAAAATGCCCAACAGGACCTTCATTACACAGGAGGAAAAGGCACTCCCAGGACATAAGCCTATGAAAGACAGGCTAACTTTGATGCTTTGTGCTAATGCCAGTGGTGATTGTAAAGTGAAGCCTTTACTGGTGTATCATTCTGAAAATCCCCGAGTGTTTGGCAGATGCCGTATCACCAAGTCTAATTTGTGTGTGATGTGGAAGTCTAACAAAAGGGCATGGGTCACTAGGGAAATTTTCCTTGATTGGTTCAAAAACGTGTTTGGCCCCAGTGTGAAGAAATATCTCGAGGAAAATAATTTGCCACTTAAGTGCCTCCTGATAATGGACAATGCTCCTGGTCATCCTCGAGACTTGGCAGAGGAAATTGTGCAGGGCTGTGAGTTCATCAAAGTGAAGTTCTTGTTCCCTAATACCACTCCTCTCTTCCAGCCCATGGACCAGCAGGTCATTTGCAACTTTAAAAAACTCTACACCAAAGCAATGTTTCAAAAGTGCTTTGATGTGACCACAAACATGGATATGACCCTAAAAGAGTTTTGGAAAGATCATTTCCATATCCTGCATTGTGTAAAGCTTATAGGTAAGGCTTGGGAGGAGTGACTACCAGGACTTTGAACTCTGCCTGGAGAAAATTGTGGCCAGACTGTGTCCTAGATTTTGAAGGTTTTGGGGCTGAGCCTCAGAACCCTGAGCCTGAGCCTGTTGTGCAAGAAATTGTGGAACTGGGCAAGTCCATGGGGTTGGATGTTTGTACTGAGGATGTGGAACAGTTGGTGGAGGAGCACAATGAAGAGCTAACCACTGAAGATCTGCAAGAGCTTCAACAGCAACAACAGACCACAGTTCAGGAAAATGGTCCAGAGGGGGAGGAGGTGGAACCGAGATGGAAGAAGGTGCCTTCTTCAAAAATTAAGGAGATTTGTGCCCAATGGACTAATGTGCAAACATTTATGTATGTTATCACCCTAACCAAGATGTTGCAGGCCGTATATGCGACATGTTTAATGACAATGTCTTGTCACATTTTAGGGACATTTTAAAGAACCGCCAGACACAGAGCTCCCTGGACAGATTTTTGTGAGAGAGGGTCCAGTGACTCTCAAGCTGGTCCTAGTGGCATTAAAAGAAAAGGCCAGTAACCCCAGAAAGAACTTGCCACCTGCAGTGTTAATGGAAGGGGATTCCCCTTCCAAACACTAGCATACTACTCCATCTTCTCCCCTCCTCCCATCTTCTACACATCAACAACTCTTCAATAAATGTAAGTGACATGTTATTGTACTATTATTTCTTAATTTTTTATAAAATTGTGTATAATTTAATGTCAAAAAGTTCTAAAAAATATTTTATTTTAATACTTTTGGATGTCTGGAACAGATTAATTTTATTTCCATTATTTCTTATGGGGAAAATAGAATCGGAGTTCGACCAAACCGGTGGTCGACAGGCCCTCTGGAACGGATTACCGACGAGAACCGGGGGATGACTGTAATATTAATAATAATCCTTATTTCTACAAGTGCATTTACAAGGTATACAGGCCTAGTTGACATCAATGACATACTGCTATATAGAAAGCTGCTTGCTATGCAGAGTATTTTGGACAAATTAAGTCAATCTTGTCCAGGATGCAACCCTCACCAGTCGACTAACACCCAGGTCGTACTCATTTTACTGATAGGTGAACGTGGACAGTAGGTGTCTTATAGAAACACATCCTAATGTTTTTCAGCTGTACTGGGGATCAACCCCCAGACCTCAGTGTGTGAGTTAAGTGCACTAGCAATCGAGCTTCGGGACACCTTAATATATTAATAGTATTATATTCACGTGAAAGCACTAAACCCACTGGGTTCATTCAGTGCCTGAGGAATGCGACCCATTCCTCAGGCACTGGATGGAACCCAATGTAACCTACTAGGTCTTTGTCAGACCCAGTGGGGTCTGATAAAAACCCACATTCTGTGAGCTTCCGCTCACAGGATGAGGTATGGATGCACACCTAATTAAAACTCACCACCAATGGGAGCAGCAAAGGAACAGGCCACCCCCACAGCACAGGCTGCAGCCAACATCTCAGAATTTCGAGACTCGTTCTCATAGATGCCCTTAAAGGAAGTCACACCCTTAGAAAGCAGAGTGGCCACCATACTCGCAATGTGCACAAATGGACCCTGGAGGAGAGGCAAAGTAATGAAACCTTGTTGTAAATATATTAAAACAAAATTATGTAATTAAGAACATATGTGTAGATGAAATGTGATATAACACTTTTGAAAGACAGACACACACACACACACAATGGATACATGGTGTACTTAATAAGGAAGAAGAAGTGTAAGTATAATAACTTAATAATAGCAGACTACAAAGAACTGCCTGACTAGAATATTCAAGCACACAGAACTTGTTTTAACCTTGATGTAAGTTCTTCAATAACATATTAGCACCATTAAGAAAGGAAACTTATAGCCACATTTCAGTCCAGTCAGTCCTGAAACACTGTCAAGTTACAACTCGTTGTTCCACCCACATTACTGTGCTTTTATTCTTCTTTAACACTCTCAACATATTACTGTTACTATGTTACTGTTAATTTACAGTAATCCTACCAAAATATGATCTATAATAAATATACACAAGAAATGATGTTGAGGTAAACTAACATTACACATGTGTCTCATTGAGGAAACCGAGTCACACTCACCTCCTTGCCAAGGGGCAGCCCGGAGCCCAGGGTGGCTGTCAGACCAATCACCTTGGCTACCAGAGTCTTGAAGGTGAGGTATTCCTTTAACACAACTCCTCTCAAGATGGTTTTCATCTCAGGGATACCTGAACCTGCAGGGGCAAGAATACATGGTAATGATGAAAGCCTGCTGTACTGGGAGTTAGAATAAGGGACTAGATAGTTAGTGGTGGGGCAAGAGAACTGGAGAGTGTTGGAGCAAAACGAACAGGAACCAGAAAGTGGGATGAACTGAGGCTTCATCATACATACACTATTTTAATCACTATTCATGACTGTGATAAGAATGAAACCACAAAAGCACAATAGAGGGAGGCTAGAGAAGCTAGGTGTGAGTGTCTTTCAATGTAGTAAGCATTCACTCTACTCACTACAATATTGAAGATCATACTGCCTACATAAAAACAACTTTTACAAGGTTATGAGCATTGTGTCTAGAATTTTGTTGAACCTGTTTTCTACCTATTACTGTTTTTTATGATAAAAATTTATTTTCAAGAATATATTTCGCAAGATAATTTTTTAATGCATAATTATGTATATAAAGCCTCTCCTCACTTAGCAACGTACTCGTTTACCGACGACTCGGACTTACGACGGGCTCTCTGACCAGTTTGCATACCTAAATAATGTATACTAGAGCTGATTTCCTCTATTCTGTTCATTACAATATACAG
Organism: Cherax destructor; assembly: GCA_009830355.1. NCBI lineage: Eukaryota > Metazoa > Arthropoda > Malacostraca > Decapoda > Parastacidae > Cherax > Cherax destructor. Next base: position 23,375 of record WNWK01014543.1, on the reverse strand, counting down.
TACACTACTGCATAAACATTTAAAAATATACCAGAAATGTTATAAATGGTGCAAAGGTGACATTAAAACAATATCAAAGACAGCTGACACAAATCCACTACCATTATAGTATGCTCCTCACTTAGCAATGAATTTGTTTACCGACGTGGTCTTAGGAACGGAACTCCATTGTTAAGTGAGGAGAGGCTGTAATTCATATTGCTCTGAATGACATTTTTTTTTCACCATTAAAAGTGAATTGGTGTATTACAATAAGCTAAGGCATTTTGCTGGAAAAGATACAAGTAGTGGACATATTAATGTCTCTCTTTGTTTCAAATAAATAAAATGCATGGGTGATTAATATAGCAGCATCCACCAGATCATGCTCACCTTATTCCTGCCACACTACTATATTAACATGTCAATAATTAAAACACAGGATAAATGTATCTGTTTATCTTGATAAATAAATGAAATGCAATCCAAGACAGATGTAAATGTGGATCATGCAGCTGGTTTAGTGGAAGATAGACCATAAACTAAGGCTTACAGTGGAGGAAGTCTGAATAAGTGCACAGCTGGATCAGGCTGGGGTGGGGAGTGGGGGCTCACAGCACACTAAACACTGGCCTAACAGGTGTGCTGACACCACCTCAAATTGATCTCAAATGTGTGTATGTCTTTTAAATTAAAAGCTACAGCATGACTCGAGATGAGAGAAAGAAACGTCAGGAGAAAGAGCTTGGAGTATGATTATAGAGATGCATCTGATAGGTGGACCCAGCATACCTGTCATCGAAGATTCAACCACATTTGTCACGCTACCACCCGTTTCATTTACGTTTGGATGTGTCCCGAAGCCGACGCTTTCCCTTTCCCTACAACCTGTACCACTTCATTTCTGGGTAGGATAGGTATCAGAGCCCTGGTGCCAATATGCCTAACTGCCCCATACCATAGGTAAGTGCCAACACTTCAAACGTTCCTACGAGATTATTCGAATTCTGATCAACTTTTTACCTCTTTCTTACTTTTAAATTCCTCTCTGGAGACAGATTACCAGGAATGACCATCACCCTCCTAGAAGGACTCAGGCAGTTAGTGTCCATCCTTCCCACCTCTTCCCATTCCTCTAATACTACTCCTAACTTGTTACCAACAACAATCATTAAGTAATATGCCTCTTTATCGGCTTCTCTTTCAAGGACCCCAATGGAAATAAGTCACTTTGTTAGACTTTTTTGGGTTATCCTAGGTAATTTATACATGTTATACTATGTATGATAATTGTACTTATGGGTAAATGTACCTAAATAAACTTACTTACTTTACTGATATATATATATACAGCGGAACCTCAGTTTTCGTGATTAATTCGTTCCAGAAAGTCTGACGAAAACAGAATTGTACAAAAACTGAAACAATATTTCCCATAAGAAATAATGTAAATCCAATTAATCCATTCCAGTCACTCAAAAATATTAGCAAAAAATACATTTTATAGAGAATAACTATAGTTTTACATACAGAAAACAATGAGAAATAAATATAAATGACTAATGAAATGGATAAATGAACATTTAACATCACTTTTACCTTTATTGAAGACTCATGTTGGCATATGGAAGACGGCAAGGAGGGGAGAGGGAGGAGGAGAGGTTATTGTTTGGAAAAGGAATCCCCTTCCATAAGGACTTCAGGTATCAAGGCCCTATCCTGGGTTACTTCCCTTCTTTGTCTTTTACTGGCACTAGGACCAGCTTGAGAGTCACTGTACCCCTGTCGCACAAAAAATCTGTCCAGAGGTCTGTTTCTGGTGTCTAAAATTTGCCTAAAATGGGACAAGGCATTATCATTGAACATGTTGCAGACATGGCTTGCAACAGCTTTGTTAGGGTGATATTTCTCCACAAAACTTTGCAACTCACTCCACTTTGCACACATGTCCTTAATCACTGAAGGCACATTCTCCTCTCTCTCTTCCTCCTCCTCTGAAGCAATTTCCTCAGCTGCGGTCTGTTGCTGTTCCATTGAAGGTGTTTCTCGCCTTCTTTATCAAAAGGCTGGCACTCAGAACTTTCTTTGGCCCCATGGTAGCTTATTTAGCAGTCACACTCAATAAACAAGCACAAAAAACAATGGATTATTACGAAATGTTTCGGATCAACGCGCGGGGTAATGCTCACTTAATGATAAACAAAGGCAGACTGAGTCACTCGGCACTTGAGTGGCCGAGTGATGCAGGCGAGCAGGCGGACGCATTTGTAATGGACCATTTTCAACTACGAAAACAGAGGTGATGTACAAAAACTGAGACAAAATTTTGACGGAAAAAGTCATCGAAAACTGAATTCTACAAAAATTGGGGCATACGAAAACCGAGGTTCCACCGAGGCAGGGTGACCCAAAAAGAAAGAAAATCCCCAAAAAGAAAATACTTTCATCATCATTCAACACTTTCACCTCACTCATACATAATCACTGTCTTTGCAGAGGCACTCAGATACTACAGTTTAGAATAGTCCTTCCAAACTGTCACTATCCCAGACCCCTCCTTTAAAGTGCAGGCATTGTACTTCCCATTTCCAAGACTCAAGTCCAGCTAAATCTATAATAACAGGTTTCCCTGAATCCCTTCACTAAATATTACCTTGCTCACACTCCAACAGCTCATCAGGACCCAAAAACCATTCGTCTCTATTCACTCCTATCTAACACACTCACACACGCTTGCTGGAAGTCCAAGCCCCTCGCCCACAAAACCTCCTTTACCCCCTCCCTCCAACCTTTTCGAGGACGACCCCTGCCCCTCCTTCCTTTCCCTACAGATTTATACACTCTCCAAATCATTCTACTTTGATCCATTCTCTCTAAATGACCAACCCACCTCAACAACCCCTCTTCAGGTGTGGAGTTACTTTTAGTAACTCCACACCTCCTAATTTCCACATTCCGAATTCTCTGCATAATATTTACACCACACATTTCCCTTAGACAGGACATCTCCACTGCCTCCAGCCTCCTCCTCGCTGCAGCATTTACAACTCAAGCTTCACACCCATATAAGAGCGCTGGTACCACTATACTTTCATACATTCCCTTCTTTGCCTCCACAGATAACGTTTTTTGTCTTCACAAATACCTCAACGCACCACTCACCTTTTTCCCTTCATCAATTCTATGGTTAACCTCATCCTTCATAAACCCATCCGCTGACAAGTCAACTCCCAAATACGTATCTGAAAACATTCACTTCTTCCATACTCCCTCTCTCCAATGTGATATCCAATTTTTCTTTATCTAAATCGTTTGATACCCTCATCACCTTACTCTTATCTTTGTTCATTTTCAACTTTCTACCTTCACACACCCTCCCAAACTCGGCCACTAACCTTTGCAACTTTTCTTTAGAATCTCCTATAAGCACAGTATCATCAGCAAATGTAACTGTGTCAACTCCCATTTTGTACTTGATTCTCCATAATTTAATCCCATTCCTCTCCCCAACACCCTAGCATTTACTTCTTTTACAATCTCATCTATAAATACATGTATATTAAACAACCATGGTGACATTACACATCCCTGTCTAAGACCTACTTTTACCGGGAAGTAATCTCCCTCTCTTCTACACACCCTAACCTGAGCCTCACTATCCTCATAAAAACTCTTTACAGCATTTAGCAACTTATTACCTATTCCATACACTTGCAACATCTGCCACATTGCTCCCCTATCCACTCTATCATATGCCTTTTTTAAATCCATAAATGCAATGAAAACTTCCCTACTTTTATCTATATACTGTTCACATATATGCTTCAATGTAAACACTTGATCTACACATCCCCTACCCACTCTAAAACCTTCTTGCTCATCTGCGATCCTACCCTCTGTCTTACCTCTAATTCTTTCAATAATAACCCTACCATACACTTTACCTGGTATACTCAGTAAACTTATTCCCCTATAATATTTACAATCTCTTTTGTCACCTTTCCCTTTATATAAAGGAACTATACACACTCTCTGCCAATCCTTAGGTACTTCCCCTCTTTCATACATTTATTAAACAAAAATACCAACCACTCCAACACAATATCTCCCCCTGCTTTTAACATTTCTGTAATGATCCCGTCAGTTCCTGCTGCTTTACCCCCTTTCATTCTACGTAATGCCTCAAGCACTTCCCCCACACTCACATCCTGCTCTTCTTCACTCTTAAATGATGTTATACAGTAGGCCCTCATTTAGCACGGTAGTTACGTTCCTGAAAACGTCGTGTTAGCTAAAATCGTGTTAGATAATTAAAAGAACGAATGCTGGGATGGGAGGGTGTTGTTGGGGAAGGGGTAGCATGGGAAGGCGGGTGGTCTCCCCAGCTGTTCCACAACATTAGCACCGGCCGCTTGAGGGAATGGTTGCTTTTTCTTCCTGCAAACTATAAGTTTATTCAGGTATACACAGATACAGTTACAAAGATTATCATACATAGCAGCATATGTGTAGAGAACCTAGGATAACCTAAACTTTGGGTTATCCTAGGTTCTCTAGGATAACACTTTGGGTTATCCTAGGTTCTCTAGGATAACACTTTGGGTTATCCTAGGTTCTCTAGGATAACACTTTGGGTTATCCTAGGTTCTCTACACATATGCTGCTATGTATGATAATCAATGTAACTATCTCTGTATACCTGAATAAACTTAGTTTGTGCGAAGGAAAAACAAATTCCTTTCCTCAAAGCATGAGGATTCTTACAGCGGTAAATAACCATGGGCTTACACTTGAAATCACCTGATGCATTACCCAAAAGGAGCAAGGTGAAGCGATCCTTTGCTGTCTTGAAGCCTGGTGCACTTTTCTCTTGCTGACTGATATAAGTTCATGTTGGCATTTTCTTCCAGAAAACACTTGTCTCGTCAGCATTAAACACTTGTTGTGGCTCATAGCCACCCTTAGTAGGACCCCCACTGACTCAATGGTTTAACCTACTGCAGGCGACCGCGGGCTCAAAATTTTCCCCTCCAGCGAATCGCGTAATATAAGGTTTACGTCGTGTTAGATAAAAATGTGCCGCAATTCTTCAATCGCGTAATACCCAAAATGCGCAACATAAAGTCGTGCTAAATGAGGGTCTACTGTACTTCCCTGACCAGTGCATGAAATTACCGCCTCCCTTTCTTCATCGACATTTAAAAGTTCCTCAAAATATTTCCGCCATCTACCCACTACCTCCATCTCCCCATCTACTAACTCCCCTACTCTGTTTTTAACTGACAAATCCATCCGTTCCCTAGGCTTTCTTAACTTGTTTTTTTCACTCCAAAACTTTTTCTTATTTTCCGCAAAATTTATATATACAGTGGTACCTCGAGTTACGATGGTCCCCAAAATCGCCCTTTTATGTACATTTATTTTTTTAAATGCTTTTGTAAGTATATTTTTGGGGGTGTAAAAGGACTAGTCTATTTTACATTATTCCTTATGGGGATAAATTCGTTTGGTAATGGCACTTGAACAGCATTCTCGAACGAAAAAATATCGTAACTCGAGGTACCACTGTATATATATATATTCTTTCTTTTCTTTCAACACGTCGGCCGTTTCCCACCAAGGCGGGGTGGCCCAAAAGGAAAAACGAAAGTTTCTCCTTTTACAATTAGTAATATACACAGAAGAAGGGGTTACTAGCCCCTTGCTCCCATATATACATGTATATATATATATACAGTGGTACCTCGAATTACGATGGTCCCCAAAATCGCCCTTTTATGTAAGTTTATTTTTTTAAATGCTTTTGTAGGTATATTTTTGGGGGTGTAAAAGGACTAGTCTATTTTACATTATTCCTTATGGGGATAAATTCGTTTGGTAATGGCACTTGAACAGCATTCTCGAACAAAAAAAATATCGTAACTCGAGGTACCACTGTATATATATATATATATATATACACATACAGTGGACCCCCGAGTTACGAACACCCCGGAAATCGTACAATTACGTAAGTATAATATTGTAAGTGCTTTTGTAAGTGTATTTTTGGGGGTCTGAAATGGACTAACCTACTTGACATTATTTCTTAAGGGAGTAAATTCGTTCGGTAATGGCACTTGAGCAGGCTTCTGGAATGAATTTTGTTCGTTACTCGGGGGTCCACTGTATATATACAGTGATACCTCGGTTAACATTGGTCCCCAAACACATCCTTTTATGTAAGTTTATTTTTTAAATGCTTTTGTAAGTGTATTTTTGCGGGTGTAAAAGGACTAGTTTATTTTACATTATTCCTTATGGGGATAAATTCGTTTGGTAATGGCACTTGAGCAGCATTCTGGAACGAAAAATATCGTTAAACGAGGTACCACTGTATATATATATATATATATATATATATATATATATATATAAAAATATATATATATATAAAGGGGACCCCGCCTAACGAGCACCCGGAAATCGTACAATTATGCAAGTAGTATAATATTGTAAGTGCTTGTGGAAGTGTATTTTTGGGGGTCTGAAATAGACTAACCTACATGACATTATTTCTTAAGGAAGTAAATTGTTCGGTAATGGCACTTGAGCAGGCTTCTGGAATGAATTTTGCTCGTTAGGTGGGGGTCCACTGTATATATATATATATATATATATATATATATATATATATATTATATATATATATATATATATATATATATAAAAAACAGTGGACCCCGAGTTTCGGTCACCTCGGAAATCGTACAATTATGAGAGTATAATATTGTAAGTACTTTTGTAAGTGTATTTTTGGGGGTCTGAAATGGACTAACCTACTTGACATTATTCCTTAAGGGAGTAAATTCGTTCGGTAATGGCACCTGAGCAGCCTTCTGGAATGAATTATGACTGAAACTCGAGGGTCCACTGTATATATACAGTGGACCCCCGAGTAACGAACACCCCGGAAATCGTACAATTATGTAAGTATAATATTGTAAGTGCTTGTGGAAGTGTATTTTTGGGGGTCTGAAATAGACTAACCTATGTGACATTATTCCTTAAGGGAGTAAATTCGTTCGATAATGGCACTTGAGCAGGCTTCTGGGATGAAGTTTTTACGTTACTCGGGGGTCCACTGTAAATATATATATATATATATATAGTTTCTTTATATAAAGGGAAGGAGGATAAAAGAGACTGTAAGAATTATAGGGGGAAAAATTTACTGAGTATACCAAGTAAAGTGTATGGCAGGGTTATTATTGAAAGAATTAGAGGTAAGACAGAGAGTAGGATTGCAGATGAGCAAGGAGGCTTTAGAGTGGGTAGGGGATGTGTAGATCAAGTGTTTACAGTGAAGCATATATGTGAACAGTATTTAGATAAAGGTAGGGAAGTTTTCATTGCATTTATGGATTTAGAAAAGGCATATGATAGAGTGGATAGGGGAGCAATATGGCAAATGTTGCAAGTGTATGGAATAGGTAGTAAGTTACTGAAGGCTGTAAAGAGTTTTTATGAGGATAGTGAGGCTCAGGTTAGGGTGTGTAGGAGAGAGGGAGATTACTTCCCTGTAAAAGTAGGTCTTAGACAGAATGAAAGGGGGTAAAGCAGCAGGAACTGACGGGATCATGACAGGGGGATATAGTGTTGGAGTGGTTGTATAGTTCCTTTATATAAAGGGAAGGGGGATAAAAGAGATTGTAAGAATTATAGGGGAATAAGTTTACTGAGTATACCAGGTAAAGTGTATGGCAGGGTTATTATTGAAAGAATTAGAGGTAAGACAGAGAGTAGGATTGCAGATGAGCAAGGAGGCTTTAGAGTGGGTAGGGGATGTGTAGATCAAGTGTTTACAGTGAAGCATATATGTGAACAGTATTTAGATAAAGGTAGGGAAGTTTTCATTGCATTTATGGATTTAGAAAAGGCATATGATAGAGTGGATAGGGGAGCAATGTGGCAAATGTTGCAAGTGTATGGAATAGGTAGTAAGTTACTGAAGGCTGTAAAGAGTTTTTATGAGGATAGTGAGGCTCAGGTTAGGGTGTGTAGGAGAGAGGGAGATTACTTCCGGTAAAAGTAGGTCTTAGACAGGTAAGTGTAATGTCACCATGGTTGTTTAATATATTTATAGATGGGGTTGTAAAAGAAGTAAATGCTAGGGTGTTAGGGAGAGGGGTGGGATTAAATTATGGGGAATTAAATGCAAAATGGGAGTTGACACAGTTACTTTTTGCTGATGATACTGTGCTTATGGGAGATTCTAAAGAAAAGTTGCAAAGGTTAGTGGACGAGATTGGGAGGGTGTGTAAAGGTAGAAAGTTGAAAGTGAACATAGATAAGAGTAAGGTGATGAGGGTATCAAACGATTTAAATAAAGAAAAATGGGATATTACATTGGAGAGAGGGATTATGGAAGAAGTAAATGTTTTCAGATATTTGGGCATTGACTTGTCAGCGGATGGGTTTATGAAGGATGAGGTTAACCATAGAATTGATGAAGGAAAAAAGGTGAGTGGTGTGTTGAGGTATCCGAGACAAAAAAAGTTACCCATGGAGGCAAAGAAGGGAATGTACGAAAGTATAGTGGTACCAACACTCTTATATGGGTGTGAAGCATGGGTTGCAAATGCTGCAGCAAGGAGGCGGCTGGAGGCAGTGGAGATGTCCTGTCTAAGGGCAATGTGTGGTGTAAATATTATGCAGAAAATTCGGAGTGTGGAAATTAGGAGGAGGTGTGGAGTTACTAAAAGTATTTGTCAGAGGGCTGAAGAGGGGTTGTTGAGGTGGTTTGGTCATTTAGAGAGAATGGATCAAAGTAGAATTACTTGGAGAGCGTATAAATCTGTAGGGGAAGGGAGGCGGGGTAGGGGTCGTCCTCGAAAAGGTTGGAGGGAGGGGGTAAAGGAGGTTTTGTGGGCGAGGGGCTTGGACTTCCAGCAAGCATGTGTGAGCGTGTTAGATAGGAGTGAATGGAGACGAATGGTTTTTGAGACCTGACGAGCTGTTAGAGTGTGAGCAGGGTAATATTTTGTGAAGGGATTCAGGGAAACCAGTTAATTGATTTAGTTGGACTTGAGTCCTGGAAATGGGAAGTACAATGCCTGCACTTTAAAGGAGGGGTCTGGGATAGTGACAGTTGGTGGGGACTTATTCTCAGCTGTCGTATCTGAGCTCCTCTGCAAAGACATTGATTATGTATAAGTGAGGTGAAAGTGTTGAATGATGATGAAAGTATTTTCTTTTTGGGGATTTTCTTTCTTTTTGGGGATTTTCTTTCTTTTTGGGTCACCCTGCCTCGGTGGGAAACGGCCGACTTGTTGAAAAAAAAAAAATATACAGTGGACCCCCGAGTTTCGGTCATAATTCATTCCAGAAGGCTGCTCAAGTGCCATTACCGAACGAATTTACTCCCTTAAGGAATAATGTCAAGTAGATTAGTCCATTTCAGACCCCCAAAAATACACTTACAAAACCACTTACAATATTATACCTACATAATTGTACAATTTCCGAGGTGACCGAAACTCGGGGGTCCACTGTATATATATACTATATACTGTATATATACTATTTACTATGTACTATGTTTCCCTTTTTAAGGCAAGAAGATGAACTTAGTATATTAGTATATCATAAACAGAGTAATGTTTCTACCCCTGGCTTTCATGACACATCCCAAACAGTGTGGGCGGCAGCAGGATTGGTCCAGGAGGGTTTTTATCTGGTTTTCAAAACACTGGCCCTACTGAGCAAGCAGGTGACAAGGGGCCATGGAAGATCACCTCGGGTTGGCTACTACCCTACACGCTTAGGGGAAATATAGGTGCACTCCAAACTCCAGGTTCCTGCTGGCAAACTTTTACCCAGCATGTGCTAGACGTGGCCTTGTGTACTTTGTGTTGATCTTCTGCTGATCACGTGTACACTCTTGCCAGTGTGTGTGCTGGGGTGTACATTGTGGGTGTTGTACAACGTGGGTAATGTGTGTATTCAGTGAGAAATGTGTCCCACATAAAGAGCCTGGTTTACTAGCTGCTCATAGGCTGGCTTACTGCCCACTGAGAGTCAGTTACTGCCAGTGACCAATGCAATAATATATTGCTCCTAATTACCCTAGTAATGATGTGAATTTGGGTTGTCAGGACAGCCATCTTAGAATTGTCAGGAATTGTTTTTCTGAGGTGTACAATTAAGATGTGCTCTGACCTATATAAATTAAGTATTTAATGTCCCAAGATGTATATCTGGGGCATTTTGTAATATGAAGTGCACATTAAGGACATTTATTTAGTAGATCACTTGATGTATTTAATTATACTCTGGTGCACATACTCAAACATTTCACTTGTGTGTGTATGTGTCTATAGCACTGAAACTCTTTCTTGAGAGTTGCAACAAAACTCATAGGCACAATGGTACACAAAATTCTCCATGATATTTCGTGTCTGACCCAACTTGTGTAAATAGTACTCAATATGCAGAAAAGGACCTAAAATATGGAACTCTCTAACTGAAGATTCCATTTGCCCTATCTGCCATCAAAGCTACTGTTAAAAAACACCGCCTTACCTTAATGTGATCCTGACAACAATTTATTATGGTGAACAATTCCTGAACCCCTGTCTTTCATCCAATATTGTCCCTGTTATTGTTCTGTCATTTCTTCAACTCAGATACCTAGCTTCAGCCTTAATGTTTCACTAACTAGAATTTTTTATTGAATTACTAGGTACTCCCAATGTAATATAAACTAAGAATTCTTACTCTCATGTACTAGTAATCATAATTTAGTTTTAAGGTTGCCCGAAATGCCTCCTATAACAAATGGCTTTCTATTAAGTAGTTCATATACATATGTCAATTACCCTAATTGTATAATATACTGTACTGCACTTTAAAGAAATAGTTTGTTTGTTTTGTTTGTTTGTCTGTTTGTAGAGAGGGGCCAGAGGTCTAGCGAGCCCCGTCAACTAGCACCTTTGTGCAGAGCGATAATCTCAGGAAGACCAGAACCTGTAGAAGCGAAAACAGGTGACATTTGTACCACATCTTCGTCAGCAAGACAAAAAACACAGGTGACAGTCGTACATCTCCTTCAATGAAAAAAAAACTTGTAACAATTGTACAGTACAGGTACATCTCCGTCAGTAAGAAACTAAAACAAGTCATAGTCATACATTTCCTTCAGTAAATTACAAAAAACAAAAATGTGACAGTTGTACCATATCTCCCTAAGAAACAATGTCTAATGCAAAAAGATGAGAAAACACAAGCAAAATTATAATATCCATAAAATGTAAACAATATTATATGGAATAATCATGAGATCCCCCACTGTATATAGGCTACAACTTATATGAAAACAGATTTTAATAAGCATGAAAATCAATACTTAGTTTAATTAACTGAAAATAGTTTTCTAAGCATGAGAGAGCTGGAAGCAGTTCAAAGCAGCATAGGAATGTGTAGTGAAATACCAGTGTTAAATATAATGAGAACATCTGTGCTTCGGACACACGACACACATAAAAGAACACTCCATCTGTTTTATAAACATTTGTGAAATGCTCAATGTTAATTAGTCCAGTCTATATAAAACTAAGTGATGTAAAAAAAAAAACTATTTTGCATTTTTTTAATTACTGCACACACGCACATTTCTCTATGTGTTTTATGGAAGCTAAAATTCTTTCAAATAAATTATGCTACAGAAATCACTGCATTTCTCTCCAGCAAGAATTCAAATATGTATGTATGTACAGTAGACAGTCGTTTAACACAGTAGTTATGTTCCTGAAAACGCAGTGTTAGACAAAACCGTGTTAGACAAACTGAAGAACTTATGGGAAAATAGGGTTACGTTCCTAGGAGCCCCCCAAAAGCCAAACACCTTTTTTTAAGACCTCCAGATCTTTCAAAAATAAAAGGAATATGTAATTGTAGTTCATTGTCATGATGTATTATGTTGTTTTTACTGCATAAGACTACAAATGCAACAGAAATAATAGTATTTCTTACCTTAAATTGTGGGTGCTGATGTTTGTCGATGATTGTGAAGAGAGTGGAAAGTTATGCTGTGGCCCTACTGGGCTGAGGTGGATGGTAGTGGTTCTGATACTGAAGTCAATGGTTGTACTGGAGTGTGCATAAATTCTGTAATGGATTTCTGTTCTATTTTACCCTGCAGTACATTATACAACTGGCGGTAAGGCATTAGCTGCTCTAGACACAGTTTCAGGGTCCTTTTCAGTGAAAAAGTCTAATTTTAAGTCATTCAGTAAGTCAGTAAGTTATTCAGTCAAGTCAGTAAGTTATTCAGTCAAATCAGTAAGTTATTCAGTCAAGTCAGTAAGTCATTCAGTCAAGTAAGTTATTCAGCCAAGTCAGTAAGTCAGTCAGTCAAGTCAGTAAGTCAGTCAGTCAAGTCAGTAAATCAGTCAGTCAAGTCAGTAAATCAGTCAGTCAAGTCAGTAAGTTATTCAGTCAAGTCAGTAAGTTATTCAGTCAAGTCAGTAAGTCATTCAGTCAAGTCAGTAAGTTATTCAGTCAAGTCAGTATGTCATTCAGTCAAGTCAGTAAGTCATTCAATTAAGTCAGTAAGTCAGTCAAGTCAGTAAGTTATTCAGTCAAGTCAGTAAGTCAGTCAGTCAAGTCAGGATGGTGGTGGAGTGGGGGTGGCGGGAGGTCTCCCCCGTTGACTCAATGGTGTAACCAGGCGACCGCGCACTCAAAATGTTTTCCCTCCGGCAACCGTGTTAAATTAATTTTACGATGTCTTAAACAAAAAAAATTGCCACAATTCTTCAATCGTGCTATAACCAAAACTTGCAAGACAAAACCGTGTTAAACTACAGTCTAGTGTATATATGTGTGTATGTATATGTATGTACGTATATGAATGTATGTATGTAGGTACAGTGGACCCCCGGTTAACGGCCTGCTCCAAACACTAAACAATTATGTAAGTGTATTTTTGTAAGTGCTCCTGTAAGTGTGTTTGGGGGACCAAAAGGACTAATCTAATTTACATTATTCCTTATGTTAATAAATTCGTTCGGTAACGGCACTTGAACAGCATTCTGGAACGAATTATGGCCGTTAACCGGGGGTCCACTGTATATGTATGTATGTATAGTACATATGTATTCAAATTAGTTTGCTTAATACAGTAGTATACATGTATCTAAAAAAACAATGAAAACAATGATAGCTTAACACTAACAAAAATTTACAATACTACATTGCTCAATTCACAATTTTTACTCTTATCAATTAAATTACTTTCCATCACAAAAATATATAAAATCTAAATACATATCATATGCAATAAAAATTTTGAATCAACTTGTTCGTAGTACCAACACTTGTGACTTACCATACACACCACCCTTAAGACTTTCTGTGAATCAGAAAGCCTCATGCATTAATATATCTTCATAGGTATTATTGTATTATAGTAGGCTAACCCTTGAAAGATAAGATTAACCTATTGTAATAAATTGGTGATGCTGGTGAAGAGCTTTTGATTCAAGGAAGAGGAGTTACCATCCTATTTTTTGGATCAAACCTAATTATCTCTCATTCCCTGTATGTGAAATACAGTGGTACCTTGGTTAACGATGGTCCCCAAACTCGCCTTCTTATGTAAGTTTATTTTTTTTAAATGCTTTTGTAAGTGTGTTTTTTGGGGTCTAAAAGGACTAGTCTATTTTACATCATTCCTTATAGGGATAAATTCGTTTGGTAATGGCACTTTAGCAGCATTCTGGAACGAAAAAATATCGTTAACCGAGTTACCACTGTAGTTCCATTTTGCAGGAGCTGTATATCCCTCACGGGTTTAATGACTCCTTAGTGATTATAATAATCAAATGAATTCGGCTTACCATTGCCAAAATATTTTTTTCAGAACATATATTCTCTCATAGATTATATATAATACAAACTATACACAACAAAGTCATGTAAAAACAAGAATTCAGAATTTGAGCTAGAAGCTTCAAAAGTCTTAGTAAATTAGACACATATGCAACACTTGGGTATCTTTATTGAGGAAACGTTTCATCACACAGTGGCTTCATCAGTCCATACAAGGAGAATCGTGAAGAACAGGAGGAGTTTGAGGTGGTCAGTCCCTCAACCTTGATCGATGTTGTCAGTCCATCAATCTTGAACAAGATTGATGGACTGACAACATCGACTCAAGGATGAGGGACTGACCACCTCAAACTCCTCCTGTTCTTCACGATTCTCCTTTGTATGGACTGATGATTATTATTATAATCAAATAGAAGCGCTAAACCACAGGGGTTATACAGCTATGGACTGATGAAGCCACTGTGTGGCGAAACGTTTCCTCAATAAAGATACCTAAGTGTTGCATATGTGTCTAATTTATCAACTTGTCGGTTCTCTGAACCATTCATTTACAAAAGTCTTAGTAGACTATGAATGTCTAATATTATTGTCTCTATGCTGTAAAATTATCTTACACTTAGAAGATTATTAAATACAGCCTCTCCTCACTTAACGACAGAGATAGGGGCCTAAGACCCTGTCGGTAAACGATTTCATCGCTAATCGAGGAATGACCCCTTACTGACACTTCAAAAGTGTAACCACCCCTCCCTCTCCCCACCTTCTCCCCTCTCTCTGTATAGCCCCCAGCCCCACACACCCTCCCATACCTCTCCATATATGTCAGTTTTTATTAATTTGGGTGTCTTTATCATGTCTGTATGTCTGCCTGACTGAATGACTTACTGACTTGACTGAATGACACACTGACTTGACTGAATAACTTACTGACTTGACTGACTTACTGAAAAAGAGAGTATGTTTAGCACACAGCACATAACATTTCTGTAATGGTCGCCATCACTTTTTTTTATGGTGTTGTGACAAGTGTCAGATAACTGATGACAGTCAGTGACATTTTGATAAATTGCACTGCTGCAGGGAACCCTCGCTTGTGTCATGTTTATTATGAAATATGTATGACACCAAGAATGTAAACACACACACACGAACACACCAGCTAACCCCTTTATTGTGAACTTCTTTTGAACTTCCATTTTCCTCTTCCAAGTGCTGCTGCACTTCTTGTACTATGGGGTACACAATGAAATACAAATTTGTACAAATATGTAGTCTTGGAGACTTTAAAAGCTGAGTGGCTGTAAGAAGGAGATTGAGATGCTTGACGCAGACACACTGCGCTGCCGTTAACATGACCCAAGTTCTCATACGGCATACAATTTTTTTTTTTAATTCGTCGGATAGCCCGTCGTAACTCCGAGTTGTCGGTAAACAAGTACGTCGGTAAGTGAGGAGAGGCTGCATATCATAATTATAGTAGCTAATGCATAATCACAGACTATGTCTAGATACTTAGTACCAAATTAATAGTGGATACAGTAAAAGTGTAGGAAATGAGGGTGAGAGAGTGTCTGGTGACAATAAGGTGAGAGACATGAACAATGCAGATAAGAGGTAGAAATAAGGAAGGTGATAGTCAGGAACAAATCAGGTGAGAATCAGGAATAAGGCAGGTGAGAGACATGAACAATGCAGATGATGGATAGGAACAAGGCAGGCAAGATCAGGAACAAGGCAGGTGAGAGACAGGAACAAGAAAGGTAAGACAGGAACAAGATAGGCATGATAGTCATTAACAAATCACATGAGAGGCAGGAACAAGGCAGGAGAGAGGCAGGAACAAGACAATACTAACCGACGGCTTGCGGTGCCAAGATGTGGACGAAGCCGGCTGAGAAGAGGATAAGACAGACTGGGAGGGAAACCCAAGCCAGGTACTGTAGAGCCTGGTGACTCGCCAGGTCCCGGTACAGCCACAGCTGAGCTGTAATACAAACATTTATCAGTACAATCAGGGATTCCCCACACACACACACACAAAAGAGCTGCAGCACACTTTTATTGGTATAGTCAAGAACCCCTAGTAGAGTCTAGGATCCCATGTAGACAGGTAACCTAAGTACAGTCACACCTGAGATACAACACATACACTTATACAGTGGACCCTCGGTTAACGAATACCCCGGAAATCGTGCAATTATGTAAGTATCATTTTGTAAGTTCTTGTGGAAGTGTATTTTTGGGGGTCTGAAATAGACTAACCTACGTGAAATTTTTCCTTAAGGGAGTAAATTCGTTCGGTAATGGCACTTGAGCAGACTTCAGGAGTGAAGTTTTTACGAAACTCGGGGGTCCACTGTACTAGTCCTGTTGGATCTTGGTTCAACCCAAAATGAGCAACTACAGTAGGACCCCCGTATCCATGGGGGAATGTGTTCCAAGGACCTGCCACAGATACCGAAACTGCGGATAAGATAAGATAAGATTTCTTCGGATTTTTAACCCCGGAGGGTTAGCCACCCAGGATAACCCAAGAAAGTCAGTGCATCATCGAAGACTGTCTGTCTTATTTCCATTGGGGTCCTTAATCTTGTCCCCCAGGATGCGACCCACACCAGTCGACTAACAACCCAGGTACCTATTTGCTTCTAGGTGAACATGACAACAGGTGTAAGGAAACTCGTCGAAATGTTTCCACCCGCCGGGAATCGAACCCGGGCACTCCGTGTGTGAAGCGAGAGCTCTAGCCACCAGACCACCGGGCCACCAAACCCAATATATGTCATTTTTTGTTTACATATATACCTATGATAAAGCTTAATTGATAAATCACGCACATTAAGTCCAGAATTATTATTTTTTCACTGATGGGAAGAACTTCATGGCTTCTCTTAAGCTTTGAAGAATTGCTACCATCACTACTTTTGCACTTTGAGGCCATTATTATTAAGCAAAATTAAGGGTTATATTTGGGCCATGGTAAACCAAGAATAACTGAAACCATACTCGTAGATACGGGGGTCCTACTGTACATAAATGCTCTTAGAGGCACTGCACAGCGATCCCACACACTGTAAATCCACTTCCAGTATTAAATGGGACCACCAATAAAGCTACGCTTATTTTCCTTGAATCAGACTTAGCTAAAATCCACTTTCAGTATTAAATGGGACCACCAGTAAAGCTACCCTTATTTTCCTTGAATCAGAGCTAACTATCTCCCATTTCCTAGTGCTGTATGACCCTCGTGGGGTGAGCATTTCCCTTGAATTTAATAATAATCTTATCTTTTATAACACACTTACGACTCACTCGCCATGAGTTCAATCCCCGCCCATGGTATGGCTTGTTTGCAATCTTGTCATTACGATTTTGTGAGTCATGATGACGACTTTGAGGGGACTAGAGTTAAAATAATAAAATAAAATAAAATCCACTAAACTTTCATTTTATGAGAAGCTGTAAGCAAATTTGCACAGCCTCCACCTGAGAAGTGTGAACTTAGCAGTTTGGGTTATGTAAATAAAGGCATATTTGTCTATCTATTGTTGTGATAATTTTTACATAAAGTAACTTCTCTTAAACAAACCCTCATGGAGACATTATTTAAGACAGCAGTTAAAATAAGTACATAGTATTGTATAACTAAGTAGTAACTTGCTGTATCTTCATCTCTATTCAATTACTCTACAAAACAGAAGAACAATGAATCAGTTTAAATTATCATTACGTATTATAATAAAAATTAAGCGCTAAACCCTAAATCAGTTTGAAATAACACGTAATTCTTTTGTAACTGACCATATGTTCATTAGCTACCTTTCTTAGTCTACATATGATTGTAGTTAACTGCATAAAAAGTCCTACTTAATAGTCTATGGTTAGATCTTAAGTAACATTAAAGCATTATTAATAGTTTGCCCAAAATAAAAATGCAATGTATAATTAGTGGCTTTCTTTTGTGCCAACCAATGTTTTATTATATATAAACTACATTATGTATTTGTACTGCAAAAAAAAAAAAAAAAAAAATAAAGTAGGTAAGTTTATTTAGGTACAGGTACACATAAATAGTTATACAAATTTAGGTAATTACAAATATCATATACAGTAATGTGTAAATTACCTAAGATAACCCAAAAAAGATTCAAACTTATTTACATTGAGGTCCTTGTATTCCATGGAGTCCCTGTGCAGTTACTGAAGGAGTGTATTCATTAAAAATTATGAGGCCACTTTAGATTTTGTTTATAATATTATACTATGTTTATTACATTATACTAAGCTTCAGGTAAGCTGATATATCTTTGGAGGATCTAGCCACTACAGTCCTGTAGCTGGACCGCTAGCGCACTCAGCTCACACTCTGAGGTCCGGAGATGGAATCTCCTCCGGTATGGCTGGAAAACATTAGGGACGTGTTTCCATAAGACACCTGCTGTCCCTGTCCCTATTCACCCATCAATTTAAAATGGGTACCTGGGTGTTAGTCGCAATGCTCAGGATAACAAAGGGTTTTCTATATAGTAGTATGTCATTGATGTCAGCTAGGCCTGTATTACATGTACTTGTAGTAAATAAAGATATTATTATAATAACTAATGCGTCGGTTAATTAAATGAGCTTAAAACCTATCGACTACACAACCGGCCTACATATAACCTGTTCACCACACATAAAATAGGGATTAAAGTAAACTCAGCGTATATATGTTAAAAGATATACATACTTCTCAAGGTATACAGTATATCTATAGTATATACAGGTAAGTTAGCCGGGTGGCTCCTGGTCCTCCATGCGGTGACCAGGTGAATGGATACCAAACTTACTGAACATACAATGGAAGGCTATTATAAGGTAAACAGTTGTTGCTGTAACCTAGTCAAATGTTATATAAATCAGGGGAGCCACACAATGTGCTGTGTACCAAATTTTGATATATAAGAAATTCGCTTTTGCCAGATAATGTCGTGCGTCCTTGAAATAATAATAAGTTACTTTGATTTTTTGGGGGTTATCCTAGGTAATTTACACTATGTATAATAATTGTACCTATGTATACCTGTGCCTACATAAACTTACGATACCTTTACTGCACACTCACACCCTAAAAAAAAACTTGCCAGTCCGTTTGTTAAGCACATTTTTCCCTCACACACACACGCTGATCCGTACCTTTGTTGCACATGGCGATGCCATAGTCCATCATGAAGGAGACGATGGCCATCACAATACCAAGCATGGCCAGGAAGACCCAGTCTTCACCCACCCTGGCGAACGTTGCCTGCCATACAGTGCCCAGTGCACGCAGGCACTTGCTGGCCACTCTGCCACGGTACGGTCTCAGACCTAGCAACACCAGGGGAAGAAATATTACTAAATTGTCCATGCCTAAGTCACCAAGAACAACAACAAAAAAAACTTATTACCTATAAGTCACCAAGAACATATCTGCCACATACCTTTCTAAATCCCAAAAGAAACACCAGAGAAGTACTGTTCACATAACTTAGCCACAATTAGCTAAAATTATCAACATGGCACATGACAATGTGTCCATGTCAGGATGGCCAGACTAGTGAGACGGGATTTAGTTTTTAATAAGTTCTCCATTGTATGATCCATTAACAGCTCAGATTTTTTCAACTACCAACTCATATCCGTCCGTAAATAACAGACAAATCTGGAGAGTGTATATTTATTATATATTACTATATACACATCCTGAGAATGTATATACATTATATATACACTTTGAGAATATATATACATTATAAATACAGAGAAAACACAGTGTTAGGGGCCCAAAATTGTTCAACTGCCTTCCAGCATATATAAGGGGCATTACCAATAGACCCCTGGCTGTCTTCAAGGAGCTGGACAGGCACCTAAAGTCAGTACCTGATCAGCCGGGCTGTGGCTCGTACGTCGGGTTGCGTGCGGCCAGCAGTAACAGCCTGGTTGATCAGACCCTGATCCACCACGAGGCCTGGTCACAGACCGGGCCACGGGGGGTTGACCCCCGAAACCCTCTCCAGGTGTACTTTGAGAATGTATATACACAACTTGAGAATGTATATACACAACTTGAGAATGTATATACACAACTTGAGAATGTATATACACAACTTGAGAATGTATATACACAACTTGAGAATGTATAAACACAACTTGAGAATTTATAAACACAACTTGAGAATGTATATACACAACTTGAGAATGTATATACACAACTTGAGAATGTATATACACAACTTGAGAATGTATATACACAACTTGAGAATGTATATACACAACTTGAGAATGTATATACACAACTTGAGAATGTATATACACAACTTGAGAATGTATATACACAACTTGATAATGTATATACATTATATGTGACTATTAACTATGCCCTCAAAGCTTTTAAATCTTGTTAAAAGACTCGTAAATACTCGAATATATTGCAAAATAACCACGGGGGGGAGTTGAAAGATAGCTCTAGGCCTTTCGTATTGCAATCAACACATCATCAGGAGGTTGCAATGTTGCAGAAAAGAGGATGAAATCCGAGCAAACACAACGTTCAGAGTGAGCGTTTTTGATAGAATCACTCTAAATGTGTTTGCTCGGATTTCATCTTTTTTTTGCAACATTTCAAGCTCCTGGTGTGTTGATTTCAACTTCCCCGTGGTTGTTTTGCATCTTGCATCGCTTGTTCCTGATTTGTTTCACACACACACACACACACACACACGAGCCAGGGGCCAGGAGCTGAGTCTCGACCCCTGCAACCACAATTAGGTGAGTACACACACACACACACACAAGTGGGTCCTTAGAGAGGGAGCAGAGATGCTGTGTGTTCCACTAACAACAATTTTCAACATAACCATTGAAACTGGGCAAGTACCTGAGGTATGGAAGATGGCAAATGTAGTCCCCATTTTTAAGGAGACAGACACGAGGCACCCAAACTACAGACCAGTGTCACTGACATGTATAGTATGTAAAATCATGGAGAAGATTATCAGGAGGAGAGTGGTGGAGCACCTGGAACAGAACAAGCTTATACACGACAACCAGCACAGATTCATGGAAGGCAAAGCTTGCGTCACAAACCTACTGGAGTTTTATGATAAGGTAACGGAAGTACAACCCGAGATGGGTGGGTAGATTGCAATTCCTTGGACCGCAAGAAGACCTTTAACACAGTTCCTCACAGGAGATTAGTGCAGAAGCTAGAGGATCAGGCACATATAACAGGAAGGGCACTGCAATGGATCAAAGAATATATGACAGGGAGGCAACAACGAGTCATGGTACGTGACGAGGTATCAAAGTGGGCGACTGTGACAAACGGGGTTCCACAGGGGTTAGTCCTAGGACCAGTGCTATTTTTGGTATATGTGAATGACATGACGGAAGGGATAGACTCAGAAGTGTCCCTGTTTGCAGATGATGTGAAATTAATGAGGAGAATTAAATTGGATGATGATCAGGCAGGACTACAAAGAGACCTGAACAGGCTGGAAGTTTGGTCCAGCAACTGGCTCCTCGAATTTAAACCCGTGAAATGCAAAGTCATGAAGATCAGGGAAGGGCAAAGAAGACCGCAGACAGAGTATAGGCTAGGTGGCCAAACACTGCAAACCTCACTCAAGAAAAAGAAAAAGGATCTTGGGGTGAGTATAATACCGAGCACATCTGAGTCTGAGGCACACATCAACCAGATAACTGCTGCAGCATATGGGCGCCTGGCAAACCTAAGAATAGCGTTCCAATACCTCAGTAAGGAATCGTTCAAGACTCTGTACACCGTGTACATCAGGCTCATACTGGAGTATGCAGCACCAGTTTGGAACCCACACCTGGTCAAGCACGTCAAGAAATTAGAGAAAGTGCAAAGGTTTGCAACAAGGGCTAGTTCCAGAGCTAAGGGGAATGTCCTACAAAGAAAGGTTAAGGGAAATCGGCCTGACGACACTGGAGGACAGGAGGGTTAGGGGAGACATGATAACGACAAGGTGGACAGAGACAGGATGTTCGAGAGATGGGACACAGAAACAAGGGGTCACAATTGGAAGATGAAGACTCAGATGAGTCAAAGAGATGTTAGGAAGAATTTCTTTAGTCATAGAATTGTTAGGAAGTGGAATAGTCTGGCAAGTGACGTAATGGGGGCAGGAACCATACATAGTTTTAAGACGAGGTATGATAAAGCTCATGGAGCAGGGAGAGGACCTAGTAGCGATCAGTGAAGAGGCGGGGCCAGGAGCTATGTCTCGACCCCTGCAACCACAAATAGATGAGTACACACACATACACACACACACACACACACACTATATATATAAATATATATATATATATATATATATATAAATATATATAATATATATATATATATATATATATATATATATATATATATATATATATATATATATATATATATATATATATATATATATATATATATATATATATATATATAGCAGGAAGGGCTGCATGAATGAAGCCAAACTACAAGAAAGGTGACTATGTGGGTATGAAGAACTTCCTGCACGGAGTTCAGTGGGACAGAGAGCTGGCAGGGAAGTCAGTAAACGAGATGATGGAATATATGACAACAATTTGCAAGGAAGCTGAGGAGAGATTTATACCCAAGGGTAACAGGAAAAGCGAAAAAGCCAGGATGAGCCCATGGTTCACCCAAAGGTGCAGGGAAGCCAAAACCAAGTGTGCCAGGGAATGGAAGAAGTACAGAAGGCAAAGGACCCAGGAGAATAAGGAGAGCAGTCGTAGAGCCAGAAATGAATATGCACAGGTAAGTAGGGAGGCCCAAAGACAATACGAGAATGACATAGCAGCGAAAGCCAAATCTGACCCAAAGCTGTTGTACAGCCACATCAGGAGGAGAACAACAGTCAAGGACCAGGTGATCAGGCTGAGGAAGGAAGGAGGGGAGGTCATAAGAAATGACCGTGAAGTGTGTGAGGAGCTCAACATGAGATTCAAAGAGGTGTTCACAGAGGAGATAGAAGGGTCTCCAGAAAGGCGGAGAGGTGGGGTACACCATCAGGTGCTGGACACAATACACACAACTGAGGAGGAAGTGAAGAGGCTACTAAGCGAGCTAGATACCTCAAAGGCGATGGGGCCGGATAACATCTCTCCATGGGTCCTGAGAGAGGGAGCAGAGGAGCTATGTGTACCCCTAACAACAATCTTCAACACATCTATCGAAACAGGGCAACTACCTGAGGTATGGAAAACAGCAAATGTAGTTCCAATTTTTAAAAAAGGAGACAGGAACGTAGCACTAAACTACAGACCAGTGTCACTGACATGTATAGTATGCAAGGTCATGGAGAATATTATCAGGAGAAGAGTGGTGGAGCACCTAGAAAGGAATGAGCTTATCAACGACGGCCAACACGGTTTCAGGGACGGGAAATCCTGTGTCACAAACCTACTGGAGTTCTACGACAGGGTGACAGCAGTAAGACAAGAGAGAGAGGGTGGGTAGATTGCAT
>WNWK01014542.1:0-50950 GCA_009830355.1 Cherax destructor | reverse complement strand
CTCTCTCTTGTCTCTCTCTTCTGTCTCTCTCTCTCTGTCTCTCTCTCTCTCTGTCTCTCTCTCTGTCTCTCTTCTCTCTCTCTCTCTGTCTCTCTCTCTCTCTCTCTGCTCTCTCTGTCTCTCTCTCTCTCTGTCTCTCTCTTGTCTCTCTCTCTTGTCTCTCTCTCTGTCTCTCTCTGTTCTCTCTCTCTATGTCTCTCTCTTTTGTCTCTCTCTCTATGTCTCTCTCTCTATGTCTCTCTCTCTTCTCTGTCTTCTCTCTTCTCTCTTCTCTCTCTCTGTCTCTCTCTCTCTCTGTCTCTCTCTGTCTCTCTCTCTGCTCTCTCTCTGTCCTCTCTCTGTCTCTCTCTCTGTCTCTCTCTGTCTCTCTCTGCTCTCTCTCTCTCTGTCTCTATCTCTGTCTCTTCTCTGTCTCTCTCCCTCTGTCTCTCTCTCTGTCTCTCCCTCTGTCTCTCTCTCTGTCTCTCTCTCTGTCTCTCTCTCTGTCTCTCTGTCTCTCTCTCTCTGTCTGTCTCTCTCTCTCTCTCCCTGTCTCTCTCTCTGTCTCTCTCTCTCTGTCTGTCTCTCTCTCTCTCTCCCTGTCTCTCTCTGTCTCTCTCTCTCTCCCTGTCTCTCTCTGTCTCTGTCTCTCTCTGTCTCTCTCTGTTTGTCTGTGTCTGTCTGTCTCTCTGTCTCTCTCTCTCCCCGTTTCTGTCTCAGGTTAAAAATATTTTCAGAATTCTCTATCTGAACACTGCACCAGAACATCGCTCGCACCTAACAACTTTCATCAGAAACACAGTTAACGCTAAGTCTCTTTTCTTGCCCTTCCTTTCTCCCGTCCCCTCTCCATCTCACTTTTCTCCTCTTTTTCTGTGTGTGTGTGTGTGTGTAGGGGTCGATTCATAGCTCCTGGCCCCGCCTCTTTCCTAGTAGCTACTTGGTCACACACTCCCTGCTCCACTACTTCACTCACCAGATTGTTCCACTTCCTGAGAACTCTAAGGCTGAAAAAAATACTTCCTAGCATCTCTATGACTCGTCTGAGTTCCTGTGCCCCCCATCTGAAACATTCTCAGTATTTTATACGTCGTTATCATGTCCCCCCAATCCCTCGTGTCCTCCAGTGTTGTCAGGTTAATTTCCCTTAACCTCTCCTCATAGAACATACCCCTTATCCCAGGGACTAGTCTTGTTGCAAACTTTTGGTGCTGCATACTCAAATATGGGCCTGACGTACACGGTGTAGTGTCGTGAATGACTCCTTAGGTGTCGAAACCTTATTCTTAGGTCTAACAGGCGCCCATACACTGCAGCAGTTATTTGGTTGATTTGCACCTCAGGGGATGTGCTCAGTATGAGCGTGTGTACGTGCAAAGTAGCCTAGCGACTTAGCCTCTCTGATAAATTAATGTAATATAACTTAGTCCTACCCAACTTACCTTGGGTCAGTCTATGTTAGTGGTTTAATTAAGAACAAGTCAACTCGACTTAGTTACGTTGTGTTCAGGATCTTGGTCGCCAGGCTGCTTCTATAACAATTTATATATATATATTACGCATGGATTCCTGGCCATATAAAATAATTTCAAAATGTCGGTAGGCTATTAAAACGATGATTTTTGCAATTTCAGAGATTACCTAGATGCATAATACAGTTCAAATTTCCCTTCACCCTCCCCCCCCCTCTTTCTTTCCTCTCTCAAATATTTTTTGTTACGTAGTTCTACGAGGGAGATAACTTCATAAAAGTCCATTTCTCCTTTGTATGGGATAGGCTATCCTACAAGATGGCAATTCCCAAGTATCAGTAACTGTAGCTCTTCTGGAACGAAATCTTTGAAGCTATTGTAGGTCACGAACCCTTAGTGGAATACTTGACGATATCCTCATATTCACCAGAAATCTGCCCTTTCAGACTGACAGATGGAGCACCACTGTGTGATGGTACATGACAGGCTCATTTTTATTCTCCCGTTAACTATTTTATAAAATAGGGTAGCAGCACACTGCTAATGTAGGCAAATTTTGCTAAAAATAATAATCTCATTCCATTCTTCCATATTCTCCATCCTTCAATCCGGGAAAGCTACCTTAGTCGCAAGGCCTCGGGTTCGATTCCGTGGCATCTAAAAACATTTGGGCAAGTTTCCTTAAACCCGGGCTGCCCATGGCCCCCCAGCGGTAAAATAGGTGCCTATGTGTTAACAGACTATTGTAGGTAGCAGCCAGGGAAAACTGCTAGAAAACTCCAGTCCTTCTGGAATGTCATATCCTGTGTAAGACGACTCCTCTTGTTGAAAGTATTCAAGTGTTGGGTGTAGTGTATTCGTGTACTTATTGTTGGTAGGTTATAAAAAAAATATACTTTCCTTGCTCCCTCTTTCCACCTTCTACGTTCCTACCTTCTTCCGCCTTCTCCATCCATCCATTACTCTCTCTTTTCATCCACTTTCTACATCCATCTCTTCATCCATCCACTGCCTCCATCTTTCCCTCCCAGTGACAACACTATCACTTGCAGCAGACAATATAGACAACCTCCACCACCACTCTATTCCTTACATTCTATTTACAGTTTCAAAAGCAGATATGAAGGGGCCCGAGAGGCCAAAAAACAATACTGGGTTAACAAGGAGCAGACAGTGGACCGCAATGATCTTCAAAATATATCAGTAACATTTCTGAGGCTTTTGTTCCAATTATTATTATTAATGAGAAAATCTCTGTTATCAGTCTTCTCCTGTAGAGGAAGTGCCGCTCTAATTTGAATAAGAGCATAAAAACAAAAGAACATTGCAGCAAGCCTACTGGCCCATGCTAGGCAGGTCTAGTTCACACCCACTCATGTACCCGCCCATCCTATAATTAAACCTACCCAAAGTTACCTCAGGGATTCTACTTGGGAGTTTGTTCCACTCATCTACAACTCTACTGACAAACCAGTACTTCCCAATATCCTTTCTAAATTCATATTTCTCCAGCTTGACTCCGTTGCTCTGAGTCCTCTCTTCTTTAAATATTTTCAATACGCTATTTATATCCTCCTTTATTTATTCCTGTTTTTCATTTGTACACCTCAGTCATATCTCCCCTACATCAATGCCTCTCAGAAGCGTGCAAGTTCAGTGCCCTCAGCCTATTTCCGTAAAAAAATAATCTAATATGTGAAATGAACTTAGTCATATTCCATGTATATTTTCGAGCGTATTTATGTTCATCTTGTAATATGGAGATTAGAAATTATCAATACAATCTAAACTAGGTCTAACCAAAGACACAAAGTTGAGGTATAACTTTTGGACTTCTGATATTTATATTTCCTAACAGGAAGCAAAGAATTATCTTAGCTTTAACCGTTGTGATGTGACCGGGTCCTCAGCATTCCTGAATATAAGGTCGAGGGTATTTTCTTAATTTGGTTGATTCTGCTATCTGCTGACTAAGCAAATTTATTGCAGAAGCTTAAATATTCAATTATGTGAGACAGTTCAAGGAGTTAGTCTGTGTGAACAGTATCCAATATTACAGTATTTTTCACATTCCTCCAATTTATATGCCTATTAGGTTCTGGGTTTAAAAGGTTGTGAGGATAGTACGTTAATTTCAATAGTTGATCTCAGAGTTACTGGGAAGTTGTATCTGGTGGTTTATATACATGTGTAACAATTAGTCTGATTTTCAGCTTAAGATACCAATACTTCGATTATATCTATTATAATATACAATTCACAACCATATAATACTGTTCATTTCAACATCACTAGTCAATATAATTCATGACAAATTGTAACGCATTTATATATTGTCCTGACAAATATGTAAAATTGGTCAATAAGCAAGAACTCGTTTAAAATGAAGTCCTTTCTAAAAAAAAATCTTATACATCTAAAGATATATTTTTTTCATCTATGTTACTGTAAAAAAATAATTTTGTACCAAAAGAATCTTAGAAAACTTACCTAACCCAACTAAATATATTTCATACAAGTTTACAATAATTTAATAATAAACAAACAATGAAATATATTTTTATCGTTAGGTTTAGAATGATTTTTACGAAATTATTACATACACAAATTTTCGCTTCCCTTATTCGGCAAGAAGAGCGTTGCTATTTAAGCCAAAATAGCAACTTTTACCTATTCGACACGACATATAATTTCTAAAAAAATCAATGAAACAATGACATTAATTTTACTGACAAACAAAACTCCAAAACAGTATTTAGTTCAAGGAAAAGCCCCAAGCCCGTAAGGGTCATGTAGCACCTGGATTATGTAAGGTACTCAGGTCTAAAACAAAGTAGCAAGAGAGTAACACCAGTTCCGAGGCGCCCGCATTGAATGGAAAACGTTGAAATATTTCAAAGATTCAGAAGTGGACACCTGGACTCACCTGTGTCAGAATACAGTGTTAGTGTTTCCAACTAGTGTCAAGACCTTCTGAAACACTTAAAGAACTCGCTGGAACACTGCTGCAGGTCTAAGACTAAACAGGTTTTGTGAGGCTGGCAGAAACACGAGGGAAGAAAGGAAAAGGGTAAGGGAAGGAGGGAGAGAGAGAGAAAACAAAAACAGAAAAAAACAGAGAGAGAGAAAGAGAGCGAGTCATCACGCATCGATTAATCAAAATTCTTGCATCAAATATCTATTAAAGTGCTGAGATTAACCAGAGAAGAGCGAGTGTCTCTGGTGGTGACCAGTGTGCTGAAGATGACCTACTAAATATTTCGAGGAACCAAGGAGCGTTTACAAGACATTCAAACCTATGACACCAATGTCGTTAGTTAAAAGGACACAGGTGCAACAGTGACATTATACTGTGGCAACGTTTCGCTCTCCAGGAGCTTTATCAAGCCTTATCGTTCCTGGAGAGCGAAACGTTGCCACAATAAAATGTTACATTAGTTGCACTTGTGTCCTTTTACTTAATATATTGTCTGTAATTCTACCAACATTAATACACGAGTGTTGACCCTCGACAAACAAACTACATGACGAAACAAAAGCGTAACTGTTCTCAATAAAAGCGATTAATAAAACTTTATTAACAGTCCATTGAAGTGCAATGCTTTCATCGATGGAGGACTACAATATTATTATTATTGTTGTTGTTAAAAAAAGTCAATACCGTGACTGTTGTTGCTACTACAGTGGCAACAACAGCACTAGAGTAGCAACAACGGCACTACAGTAACAACAACGGCACTACAGTAACAACAACGGCACCACAGCACCACACTAGTGACAACAGCACTACAATATTGACAACAGCACCAGAATATTGACAACAGCACCACAACAGTGACAACAGCACCACAATAGTGACAACAGCACCACACTAACGACAACGGCACTGCAGTAGCAACAGCGGCACTGAAGCAGCAACAAACGCCTTGTAGCAGTGACTACAGTAGCAATAAGACCAATACAGTAAGAACCAAGGCACTACAGTAGCAACACCGGCACTACAGTAGCGACAACGGCACCGCAGTAGTAACAGCGGCACTACAAAAGCAACAGCGGCAATATAGAATCGACAACGGTACTACAGTAGTGACAGCGGCATCACAGTAGTAAAAATAACACCACAGTAGTAACAACGGCAACACAGTAGTGACAACGGCACCACAGTAGTGACAACGGCACCACAGTAGTGACAACGGCACCACAGCAGTGACAACGGCACCACAGCAGTGACAACGGCACCACAGCAGTGACAACTCCACCACAGCAGTGACAACACCACCACAGCAGTGACAACACCACCACAGCAGTGACAACACCACCACAGCAGTGACAACACCACCACAGCAGTGACAACACCACCACAGCAGTGACAACACCACCACAGCAGTGACAACACCACCACAGCAGTGACAACACCACCACAGCAGTGACAACACCACCACAGCAGTGACAACACCACCACAGCAGTGACAACACCACCACAGCAGTGACAACACCACCACAGCAGTGACAACACCACCACAGCAGTGACAACACCACCACAGCAGTGACAACACCACCACAGCAGTGACAACACCCCCACAGCAGTGACAACACCCCACAGCAGTGACAACACCCCACAGCAGTGACAACACCCCCACAGCAGTGACAACACCCCCACAGCAGTGACAACACCCCACAGCAGTGACAACACCACCACAGCAGTGACAACACCACCACAGCAGTGACAACACCACCACAGCAGTGACAACACCACCACAGCAGTGACAACACCACCACAGCAGTGACAACACCACCACAGCAGTGACAACACCACCACAGCAGTGACAACACCACCACAGCAGTGACAACACCACCACAGCAGGGGACAACACCACCACAGCAGTGACAACACCACCACAGCAGTGACAACACCACCACAGCAGTGACAACACCACCACAGCAGTGACAACACCACCACAGCAGTGACAACACCACCACAGCAGTGACAACACCACCACAGCAGTGACAACACCACCACAGCAGTGACAACACCACCACAGCAGTGACAACACCACCACAGCAGTGACAACACCACCACAGCAGTGACAACACCACCACAGCAGTGACAACACCACCACAGCAGTGACAACACCACCACAGCAGTGACAACACCACCACAGCAGTGACAACACCACCACAGCAGTGACAACACCACCACAGCAGTGACAACACCACCACAGCAGTGACAACACCACCACAGCAGTGACAACACCACCACAGCAGTGACAACACCACCACAGCAGTGACAACACCACCACAGCAGTGACAACACCACCACAGCAGTGACAACACCACCACAGCAGTGACACCACCACCACCACAGCAGTGACAACACCACCACAGCAGGGACAACACCACCACAGCAGTGACAACACCACCACAGCGTGACAAACCACCACAGCAGTGACAACACCACCACAGCAGTGACAACACCACCACAGCAGTGACAACACCACCACAGCAGTGACAACACCACCACAGCAGTGACAACACCACCAAAACAGTGACAACACCACCAAAACAGTGACAACACCACCAAAGCAGTGACAACACCACCAAAGCAGTGACAACACCACCAAAGCAGTGACAACACCAACACAGTAGTGACAACAACACCACAGTAGTGACAACAACACCACAGTAGTGACAACACCACAGTAGTGACAACACCACCACAGTTTACCTGGAGTTTACTGGAGAGAGTTCCAGGGGTCAACGCCCCTGCGGCCCGGTCTGTGACCAGGCCTCATGTTGAATCAGAGCCTGATCAACCAGGCTGTTACTGCTGGCCGCACGCAGTCCAACGTACGAACCACAGCCTGGCTGGTCAGGCACCGACTTTAGGTGCCTGACCAGTGCCTGCTTGAAGACAGCCAGGGGTCTATTGGTAATCCCCCTTAGTGACAACACCACCACAGTAGTGACAACACCACCACAGTAGTGACAACACCACCACAGTAGTGACAACACCACCACAGTAGTGACAACACCACCACAGTAGTGACAACACCACCACAGTAGTGACAACACCACCACAGTGGTAACAACAGCACCACAGTAGTGACAACACCACCACAGTAGTGACAACACCACCACAGTAGTGACAACACCACCACAGTAGTGACAACACCACCACAGTAGTGACAACACCACCACAGTAGTGACAACACCACCACAGTAGTGACAACACCACCACAGTAGTGACAACACCACCACAGTAGGTGACAACACCACCACAGTAGTGACACACCACCCAGTAGTGACAACACCACCACAGTAGTGACAACACCACCACAGTAGTGACAACACCACCACAGTTGTGACAACAACACCACAGTTGTGACAACAACACCACAGTTGTGACAACAACACCACAGTTGTGACAACAACACCACAGTTGTGACAACGCCACAGTAGTGACAACGCAACAATAGTAACAATATCACAGTAATAACACCACAGTAGTAACAACACAGTAGTAACAACACAGTAACAACAACACAGTAGTAACAACAACAGTAGTAACAACAACACAGTAGTAACAACAACACAGTAGTAACAACAACACCACAGAAGTAACAACAGTAGTAGCAACAACAGAGTAGTAACAACAACAGTAGTAACAACAACACAGTAGTGACAACACCACAGTAATAAGAATCACCAGTGGTAAGAACATCACAGTGTAACAACAGACACCACAGTAGTAACAACCACAGTATACAACACACCAGTGAGTTAACAACAACAGTAGTAACAACAACACAGTAGTGACAACACCACTAGTAACACAACCCAGTGGTAACAACAACACCACAGTAGTAACAACAACACCACAGTAGTAACAACAACACCACAGTAGTAACAACAACACCACAGTAGTAACAACAACACCACAGTAGTAACAACAACACCACAGTAGTAACAACAACACCACAGTAGTAACAACAACACCACAGTAGTAACAACAACACCACAGTAGTAACAACAACACCACAGTAGTAACAACACCACAGTAGTAACAACAACACCACAGTAGTAACAACAACACCACAGTAGTAACAACACCACAGTAGTAACAACACCACAGTAGTAACAACACCACAGTAGTAACAACACCACAGTAGTAACAACAACACCACAGTAGTAACAACACCACAGTAGTAACAACACACAGTAGTGAACACACCACGATACACCACAGTAGTAACACACACAGTGTAACACCACAGTAGTAACACCACAGTGTAACACCACAGTGTAACATCAGTGAGTAACACACAGAGTAACACCACAGTAGTACAACGTAGTAACACCACAGTAGTAACACCACAGTAGTAACACACAGTAGTAACATCACAGTAGTAACATCACAGTAGTAACACACTAGTAGTAACACCACAGTAGTAACATCACAGTAGTAACATCACAGTAGTAACACCACAGTGTAACACACAGTGGTACAACAACACACAGTAGTAACAACTAACACCACAGTGGTAACAACACCACAGTGCACAACAAACAACACACAGTAGCAACAACACCACAGTAGCAACAACACCACAGTAGTAACAACACCACAGTGCAACAACACCACAGTAGAACAACACCACAGTAGTCAACAACAGTACACACAGTAGTAACAACACCACAGTAGAACAACCACAGTGGTAACAATGCCACAGTAGTAACAATCCACAGTGCAACAATCCACAGTAGCAACAATCCACAGTGAACAACATGACACCACAGTGGCAACACCACAGTGCAACAACACCACAGTAGCAACACCCCACAGTGTAGCAACAATCCACAGTAGCAACAATCCACAGGTACAAAACAATCCACAGTGGCAACAATCCACAGTAGCAACATCCACAGTAGTAACAACACCACAGTAGCAACAACACCCAGTAGCAACAACACCACAGTGAACAACACCACAGTGGCAACAACACCACAGTGCAACACCACAGTAGCAACAACACAGTAGCAACAAACCACAGTAGCAACAACACCACAGTAGCAACAATACCACAGTAGCAACAATGCCACAGTAGCAACAATGCCACAGTAGTAACAACACCACAGTAGCAACAACATCCACAGTGAGCAACAACACCATGTAGCAACAACACCACAGTAACAACAACACCACAGTAGCAACAATCCACAGTAGTACAACAATACCACAGTAGCAACAATCCACAGTAGCAACAATCCACAGTAGCAACAATCCACAGTAGTAACAACACCACAGTAGCAACAACACCACAGTAGCAACAACACCACAGTAGCAACAACACCACAGTAGCAACAACACCACAGTAGCAACAACACCACAGTAGCAACAACACCACAGTAGAAACAACACCACAGTAGCAACAATAACACAGTAGCAACAATAACACAGTGCAACAATCCACAGTAGCAACAATACCACAGTAGCAACAATACCACAGTAGCAACAACACCACAGTAGCAACAATACCACAGTAGCAACAACACCACAGTAGCAAACAGCAACAACACCACAGTGCAACAATACCACAGTAGCAACAACACCACAGTAGCAACAACACCACAGTAGCAACAATACCACATGCAACAACACCACAGCAACAACACCACAGTAGCAACAATACCACAGTAGCAACAACACCACAGTAGCAACAACACCACAGTAGCAACAATACCACAGTAGCAACAACACCACAGTAGCAACAACACCACAGTAGCAACAACACCACAGTAGCAACAACACCACAGTAGCAACAATACCACAGTAGCAACAATACCACAGTAGCAACAATACCACAGTAGCAACAATACCACAGTAGCAACAACACCACAGT
This sequence comes from Cherax destructor, assembly GCA_009830355.1. Classification (NCBI taxonomy): domain Eukaryota; kingdom Metazoa; phylum Arthropoda; class Malacostraca; order Decapoda; family Parastacidae; genus Cherax; species Cherax destructor. The sequence goes on along the minus strand of WNWK01014542.1, from coordinate 40,599 downwards.
AGCAACAACACCACAGTAGCAACAACACCACAGTAGCAACAACACCACAGTAGCAACAACACCACAGTAGCAACAACACCACAGTAGCAACAACACCACAGTAGCAACAATACCACAGTAGCAACAACACCACAGTAGCAACAACACCACAGTAGCAACAACACCACAGTAGCAACAACACCACAGTAGCAACAACACCACAGTAGCAACAATACCACAGTAGCAACAACACCACAGTAGCAACAACACCACAGTAGCAACAACACCACAGTAGCAACAACACCCCTGGATGCTCTAGACTAGTGTGACCATGGTGTAATAGCACACAAAATACGTGATAAAGGAATAACAGGAAAAGTTGGCAGATGGATCTATAATTTCCTAACAAATAGAACACAAAGAATAGTAGTCAACAGAGTAAAGTCTGAGGCAGCTACGGTAAAAAGATCTGTTCCACAAGGCACAGTACTCGCTCCCATCTTGTTCCTCATCCTCATATCGGACATAGACAGGGATATAAGCCACAGTGCCGTGTCTTCCTTTGCAGATGACACCCGAATCTGTATGACAGTGTCCACCGTTGAAGACACTGCAAGACTCCAAGCAGACATCAACCAAATCATTAAAATGGCTGCAGAAAACAATATGAAGTTCAATGATGAGAAATTTTAATTACTCAGATATGGAAAACGTGAGGAAATTAAAATTTCATCGGAGTATATATAAAACAAATTCCAACCACACAATAGAGCGAAAAACTAATGTCAAAGACCTGAGAGTGGTCATGTCAGAGGATCTCACCTTCAAGGACCATAACACTGTAGCAATCGCATCTGCTAGAAAAATGACAGGATGGATAATGAGAACCTTCAAAACCAGGGATGCCAAGCCCATGATGACACTTTTCAGGTCGCTTGTTCTATCTAGGCTGGAATATTGCTGCACACTAACTGCATCTTTCAAGGCAGGTGAAATTGCTGACCTAGAAAATGTAGAGAACCTTCACAGCACGCATAACTGCGATAATCCACCTAAATTACTGGGAACGCTTGAAGTTCCGAAACCTGTATTCCCTAGAACGCAGGCGGGAGAGATACATTATTATATACACTTGGAAAATTCTAGAGGGATTAGTACCAAACTTGCACACGAGAGTCACTTCCTACGAAAGCAAAAGATTCGTCAGACAATGCAACATCCCCCCAATGAAAAGCAGGGGTGCCACTAGCACGTTGAGAGACAACACAATAAGTGTCAGGGGCCCAAGACTGTTCAACTGCCTCCCAGCGTACATAAGTGGGATTACCAATAGACCCCTGGCTGTCTTCAAGCAGGCACTGGACAGGAACCTAAAGTCGGTACCTGACCAGCCGGGCAGTGGTTCGTACGTCTGACTACGTGCGGCCAGCAGTAACAGCCTGGTTGATCAGGCCTGGTCACAGACCGGGCCGCGGGGGCGTTGACCCCCGGAACTCTCTCCAGGTAAACTCCAGGTAACAACACCACAGTAGTAACAACACTACAGTAGTAACAAAAACAACACAGTAGTGACAACACAGTAGTGACAACACAGTATTAACAACACAGTATTACCAACAACACAGTATTACCAACAACACAGTATTACCAACAACACAGTATTACCAACAACACAGTATTACCAACAACACAGTATTACCAACAACACAGTATTAACAACAACACAGTATTAACAACAACACAGTATTAACAACAACACAGTATTAACAACAACACAGTATTAACAACAACACAGTATTAACAACAACAACAGTATTAACAACAACAACAGTATTACCAACAACACAGTATTAACAACAACACAGTATTAACAACAACACAAGGCACTAACAACAACAATACGGTAGTAACAACACCATAGTAACAAGAACACCACAGTAGTAACAGCCCCACAGGAGTAACTACACCATAGTAGTAACAACACAACAGTAGTGACAACAGCACCACAGTTGTAACAGCAGCACCACAGTTGTGACAGCACCACAGTTGTAACAGCAGCACCACAGTTGTGACAGCAGCACCACAATTGTGACAGCACCATAGTAACACCATCACCATATTAACACCATCACCATATTAACACCATCACCATATTAACACCATCACCATATTAACACCATCACCATATTAACACCATCACCATATTAACACCATCACCATATTAACACCACCATATTAACACCACCATATTAACACCACCATATTAACACCACCATATTAACAACAGCACCACAGTTGTAACAACAGCACCACAGTTGTAACAACAGCACCACAGTTGTAACAACAGCACCACAGTTGTAACAACAGCACCACAGTTGTAACAACAGCGCACCAGTTGTAACAACAGCACCACAGTTGTAACAACAGCACCACAGTTGTAACAACAGCACCACAGTTGTAACAACAGCACCACAGTTGTAACAACAGCACCACAGTTGTAACAACAGCACCACAGTTGTAACAACAGCACCACAGTTGTAACAACAGCACCACAGTTGTAACAACAGCACCACAGTTGTAACAACAGCGCACCACAGTTGTAACAACAGCGCACCACAGTTGTAACAACAGCACCACAGTTGTAACAACAGCACCACAGTTGTAACAACAGCACCACAGTTGTAACAACAGCACCACAGTTGTAACAACAGCACCACAGTTGTAACAACAGCACCACAGTTGTAACAACAGCACCACAGTTGTAACAGCACCACAGTTGTAACAACAGCACCACAGTTGTAACAACAGCACACAGTTGTAACAACAGCACCACAGTTGTAACAACAGCACCACAGTTGTAACAACAGCACCACAGTTGTAACAACAGCACCACAGTTGTAACAACAGCACCACAGTTGTAACAACAGCACCACAGTTGTAACAACAGCACCACAGTTGTAACAACAGCACCACCGTTGTAACAACAGCACCACAGTTGTAACAACAGCACCACAGTTGTAACAACAGCACCACAGTTGTAACAACAGCACCACAGTTGTAACAACAGCACCACAGTTGTAACAACAGCACCACAGTTGTAACAACAGCACCACAGTTGTAACAGCAGCACCACAGTTGTAACAACAGCACCACAGTTGTAACAAAGCACCACAGTTGTAACAACAGCACCACAGTTGTAACAACAGCACCCAGTTGTAACACACAAACACCCCCAGTGTTAACAACAGCACCACAGTTTAACAACAGCACCACAGTTGTAACAACAGCACCACAGTTGTAACAACAGCACCACATTGTAACAACAGCACCACAGTTGTAACAACAGCACCACAGTTGTAACAACAGCACCACAGTTGTAACAACAGCACCACAGTTGTAACAACAGCACCACAGTTGTAACAACAGCACCACAGTTGTAACAACAGCACCACAGTTGTAACAACAGCACCACAGTTGTAACAACAGCACCACAGTTGTAACAACAGCACTCCCTAATCTACAACGCTACATTTCAAACTAACATCTCAGCACACAACGAGTGAACTTTGAAAGCAAAAATTTTGATATCAAATGAAATTGCTGACTCCATTTAAAATGGGAATACCTCGGACACTGAGACTGGAAATACTATAGAATATAATATATATATATATATATATATATATATATATATATATATATATATATATATATATATATATATATATATACACAGAAAATGGAAGTAACGCCTTACTCGTCTATTAATATGTACTCACCTAATTGTGGTTGCAGGGATGTGTGTGTGTGTGTGTGTGTTGTGTGTGTGTGTGTACACTTATCTGATTATGTTAATATCCATTTGTGTGCGTGTATGTGCCTATGCGTGCTGTCTTTCGTGCTTTGTATATCGCTATGAATTAACAAGCTTTGCGACCTGGCCTGCCCAATAACTATGTAGGCAGCTTAGTCCTGCCCAACTTACCTTGGATCAGCCTATATTTATTGGGTGTAGGTTAGATGAAGTTAGGTTAGGCTAGTTTCGTCAGGAAACAGGACAAATGTTTTCTGACATGGGCCATGTGATGGCTCGCCACTGGAGTTTTTTTTTTTTTTTTTGGTCATCTGGCCGAGGCCTTCCGCTGGCTTCCCGGTTCACCTCTTCAAAAAAAAATTAAGATAATTTTTTTTTCTTAGTACAGGTGAAGCAAAATTTAGGTAAACCGACATAAGCAGTGAGGCCGATGTTTACATAATATATTCTATGTGGGAGGGGGAGGGATGCCAGAAAGCATTTGAAAATATATTAGAACACAAATATGGTTGCATAACTCTCAACGTAACACAGATCTTATCGCAATTTCAGATACAATCACAACAGCAGCTTAACCTTTTCCTAACTTCAAAAGTAGTTCTAAAACCTACAACATGTCCATCACTTAATACCTGTAGCATGTATGTTGTTTATACAACTCTTCTGTTAACTCTCTGTATAACTCTTGTTAAGTCTTGGTTGCAACCTTGACGCTCAGGCCTTGCCAATTTCCTCTCTCTCGCCTATTTACTATACGTACTGGCTCGGGGTCTGTCTTGTTAATGTATATTAAGGCTGGATGAATGGTCTCAAAAAAGTATTCAGAAGGTTGCATATGGGTTTATTTTCCTGATTTGCAAGTCGGTATATTTATTACGGTTTTACTCTCACGTTGGGCTGGTTGTTGCAGTTTTAAAATGTTGAGGTTTTGCAACAATGAAGTCGCATTGTGAGTTTATACTCATTTATTTCTATGATCGATATATCCTTAAAAAGAAAAACCATCTCCCTTGTATGGGATAAACCAACCTGAGATAATTCCAAGTCTTAGTAACTCCTCCACAGCTGGAAGGAAACCTATGAAGCTGTAGTGACTTCTGAATATTTTATGGAATACTTGCAGTACGGAAGAAGTCTTCCAGTTCAAGTTGACAGATTTCAACTCAAAATAATCATTAAGGTTACATGTCACCTGTTCGCCACCAGCCAAGAATGATTTAAACCCTAAAATAAAGATTGAAGTAAAATCACAACGTATATACACTAAGATATAAACAAATCTTGATAGGTGTAAGTTGTAAACACTATATAAGCTTAGTAAATGGTTTAGAAAGCAAAATTGTTGATAAAAGAGAGAGACTTGTGGAACATTTAGGTTATCTTTATTTTGGAAACCCTTCGCCAGTTAGTGGCTTCTTCAGTCCACTGCAGAGAAAGGTGGTAGATTGGTTGAGGGATTTGAGGTAATCAGTCCCTCAGTCTGGAGTCGATGTGTTCAGTCCATCAATCTTGATAAAATAGCAGCATATAAGTTCGGTTAGTCAGGAAACAGGACAAGTGTTTCCTGACGCGGGTCTTAGCCATAGGATGACCAGCAGCTGGAGTTTTTGGTCATCTGACCGAGGCCTTCCGCTGGCTTACCGGTCCACCCCTTTAAAAATTAAGGTTATGATTATAACGATTTTTCACATACGTAGCCTATTCGGGGAGATGGGGCTGTATACTGCTGACAAATGAGGTGGAGCAATGGTAGGCGGAGTCACCAGTGGAGAAACCCACTACAGATCTTCTACGACTTCCGATTTACGTCCATCCGCACATACGACCGAAAAAATACACTATAAATTAAAAAATATATGTATGTAAATATAGAAATTACCCTTGTTCATGCGTCCGCTAGCGCTAACGGCTGCTAGCGTATGATATGAATAATACCTACAAGTAAGAAATATCAATTTTGGAATAACGAAACTTAAGGTAATAAAGCAGGTTAAAAGAATGTTGTACAGGTATACGACTTATACATACCATGTTAACATAATTCTCACATCCGTCCATTTCGAGATTCGACCGGAACGGAACTCGTACGCAAGTCGGAGAGGATCTGTACTTCCACAAGTGGGTTTCTCCACTGGTGACAATAGCTGAAACGTCTCGTACTTAACTTTTCTTTACATTGGACTGATGAAGCCACTGGCTGGCGAAACATCTCCAGAATAAAGGTACCCAAATCAAATTTATCAAATGAATAAAATCCATCCTATGTGGCGGGGATACGAAAGGAAAACAATGGAGATTCCCACTATGTAACGTATAAAGTAACAGCACATTGCTGACGTATCCAATTTTATAAAAATAAAAAAGAGAATGCCCCAAAGCCTAAAAATGGAAATTACGTAAATTAAATTGTCACTCCCCACTGTAAACAAGAATATCCCAAACTCTGAAAAATGGGATTACAGCAAACAATGAAAAAAGAAGAATCCTTGTAACACAGAAAATGGGAGCATCATGCAAATAAAGATAAAATCCTTCAGAGAAAACGGAAATGTCTAATCAATAAAAATGGAAATATCGCCGGACTGAAAAGCGGGAATTCCCGACTCTGCTTGACGCACAATTTGCGAGTTTTCTACGTCTCTGGACAGAGGGGATTTGGCCAGCGACAAGGTTTGACAGGGTCTGAGACCAGAGAGATATAGATTCCTTTTTATAAAATGTATATGGGAGAGTCCGGCTGTGGAAGTTTCTGCATTTCTCGTATAACGACCAGACGAATAACAAACAACAAACACGAATAAAGAAATAAAACATAAAAACACACCAACACCGACAACCAGATGTATTTCGTTCGTTGTGTGATCCGAGAAAAGTATCCCCTTATTACATAACCCCAGCCCCTTGTGCCTCAGTGATTGGAATAGTGCAGAGTGCGGTACAAGCTGATAATGCAGTCAAATATTAGCTTCGAAGATTTTGAAGGGAGAAAGAAGAGGCATTTACAAGTCATCATACAGAAACTAATATCTAAATTTCTTCAATTTAAAAAATGGTAAATTAGGGCACAAACAGACCAACTCAATTCAGTTGTTTCAGAGGGACCAGATATTAATATCCTAAAACACACAAGCACATTAAGTAAAAAGCCGCTCAGATGTTGCACTATTAAATCTTCACTGAAGGATTGAAGCCAGTCATAATGCGACATTCAAATTATTGCATGAAAATCGGAATTTTAATTTTTCCAATTTCTTAAAAAAAAAAAATTGAACCTTCACAGTTCAAAATCAATCCAAACTTTTTTCTAACCAAGAATATCCAGCAGTTTTGTGAGCACAGTGTACACAACATACCAATTTTTAACAATGGTTTTGAGGGCTGACAATTAGCCAAACATCATAGAACATTAAGCTGTGTTTTAATAAAGATCAACAGTGATAAAAATTTAAAGATGATCAGTAAAGGTATTTAATAGTTTATCTGATCCCATCGATTCCACGTTTTTTAAATTATTTCAGTAATATAGCAAATCTGCAGCCACTCAGACTAAACTTATGAGGTATCATCGTTTTGACGGAATGCATCAAGAAAATTTTGAAAGCAATCAGAAGTAGCATTCTTCAGTTACTGAATAAAAAATATATCTATTAAAAAACTGGCAAATTAGGACTAATGGCAGCCAGTAGCAGCGTGAACTTTGTGTTCAGGAAACCGCACCATTGGTGACAATTTAAATCCGATCCAGTTATGGATTCCAATTATTCCAGTTTTTTTTCATTATTTTACTGCAGCAAATTTACCTGCACTCATCAGTCATTAACTCCTGAAGTCGTTCACAAGAGGTAAACTGAAATTTATTTAATATGACTTAATGGGAATATTTCAAACTATTTTACACACAAAAATGGACAAATCTGCTCCTACATATTTGAATTTCACTCTCCGCCGTCATCGATTTTTTTTAGCACCTTTTTGTGAAGGTTTGAAGCTCCGCCACTGGGGATTTTTGTGAAGGTTTGAAGTTCCACCACTGGGGATTTTTGTGAAGGTTTGAAGCTCCGCCACTGAGGATTATTGTGAAGGTTTGAAGTTCCACCACTGGGGATTTTTGTGAAGGTTTGAAGCTCCGCCACTGAGCATTTTTGTGAAGGTTTGAAGCTCCGCCACTGAGGATTTTGGAAGTTATCCGAGATATTCCAGGATGCTGGAAATTATTCAACAACTTTGGGTACTGGGCAGGTGAACGTGCCAATTGTTCCAGGAATTTGGTCCTCGTTACCCCAAACAAGTGTTGAAAACTTGAAGATGATTGAGTGAGGCGTTCTTGAGTGATGAGTGAAATATAAACGAAAAGTTGTTGACCTTTGACCATGTTGCTGACCCCTTGACAATGATGACCCCGTTACCAAGTTGCTCTGACCCTTGACCATGTTGTTCACCCCCTTCCTTGACCATGCTGCTGACCCTTTGACCATGCTGTTGACCCTTTGACCATGCTGTTGACCCTTTGACCATGCTGTTGACCCTTTGACCATACTGTTGACCCTTTGATCATGCTGTTGACCCCTTGAGCAAGGGGTCAATCCATAAGGCTCTTTCCACGTTGAAAAAACAGTTCATTTCCTCTCTCCATTATATATCTTCATAAGGAAGCCTAAACCCCTAAGGGTCATACAGCGAGAATGGAAGGTTTAAAGGTAATCAGATTTGATCCGAGGAATGGGAGGACAGCTTCAATTCCTTGGATCAAGAGCATCAAGGTAGCTTTCTGCAAACACGTTCCTCTACGCCTGTCTGACTTAACGATTTCCTTAATAATTACTACTAAACCCCTTGTCATCACTATTTTGTCATTGTAACACTATCACCACTTTCACTGTAATCATTGTAAATATCACCACTTTGTTATCGTAATTATCATCAATTTAAGTCATTACAAATATAACTACTTTCAATCATTATAAATATCACCACTGTCAGCCATTGTAACTCTTGCCACTTTCAGTCATTGTAACTGTCACCATTTTAATTGTAACTGTTACCACTTTCATTGTAGCTATCACCACTTTCAGTCATCGTAGCTTTATCACCACTGAGTCATTGTAACTATCATTACCTCTCAAGTCATCGTATTTTTTATAGCGTTGAGTTAATGTAACATAAATAACATCGTGGACAATATTGAGGCTCCGAGACATCAATAAAAGGTTGAAATAGTAAAGGTTAACTTGTGACTCAGTCAAAAAGACGTGGGATAAGCTGTCAAGGTTATTCATGGAGAAACTAGCGAGGAGTCCGGTCAAAGTTATCCCTTGTCATGGCCTCTACTTCCTCAGCCAGCAAGAAAAGAAGACCAAAAATTCTTCTTCCCATAGATCTTTACTTTTGAAGACAAATTATCCTTGAAGGGGTTGCCTGAATTTTTTTTTTCTTTCTCCGATTTTATTGTTGATTTCGCTCATAATTCAAGAACGCCTCATCCAGCCTCCATTAAATTTTCAACACTTGTGTGCGGTAAAGGGGATCTAATTCTTGGAACAACTGTCAATTTCACGAATCCATTTCCAGCATCCTGAAATGGCACGGATAACTCCCAAAACTCTCAGTGGCGCAGCTTCAAACGTTAAAAAAAATGCCAAAAATATTCGACAATGGAGGAGAGTGAAATACAAATGTGTCAGCGCAGATTTGACAATATGTAAAAGTGTGATTTTTTTTTATTCCCATTTAATCACGTTAAATAATATTCAGTTTACCACTTCTGAAAGGCTTCAGCATTTAATTAATGGCTGATGCATCTTAGGGCCAGCAGAGTACCTATTAAGTTTCGTTTACGTATAGGCAAATTTGTTGATGCAGCTAAATGGTAAAAAAAATTAAAATAGTCAGAATCCATGCCATAACTGGAGAATGACTCGTCTGATCAGCTTCAAATTTTCACCACTGGTGTGGCTCCCTGAACACGAGACGCGCGCTGCTATTGGCTACCCTGACTTCTAATTTGTCATTTGTTTTAATAAATTGTAATTGAATAAAAAATAAAGACCACTATAGAATGCTTCTTCTGAATGACTTAAAAATATTGTTGAGGATGCATTTAAGTAGGAGTAAATTTTACTTAAAATTAAAAAAAAAAAAAAATCTTGGTATCTCATAAAATCAGATCAATTACCGCATAATGCCTTTTCTGCTAAGCTTCAAACTTTTACCATTGGTGGGCTTTATTAAAACAACTTATCACTCTAAGCCGTATAATTTCCAATTTGAAATTTTATTAAGTAAATTGTTTCAAATATCGTAACTAGAGAATACCTCTTTTGATCGTCTTAAAACCCGAGGAGGAGGAGGTGTTGATTCACCGGGAATTCTCCCGACCCTGGTCTTTACCAGATGGCGACCCGGCTCCGGCTCCCTGGCGTGGGAGTATCAGAGACCTATGTCTCCCATGGGAGGGGGTACCCCTCAGCGGCGGGACCAACTGTCCCCAGGCCTAGCCACATTCCCCACCAGCACGAGGCAGGTGGTAGACAGATGCTAGGCCTCTCTGGTCTGCCACCTTCCCCACCCCAAGGAGGCTGACTGGAAGGGCAGGCTTGCGAGCCGCAGATGGTAGCTAGCTCCAGCCTTGGCACCGACCCTGCCCTAGAAGGGCTGGGCATGGTGATCTACCTTAAAACCCGAAATACTCTTGTATCTCAATAGGAAATATTTTTTTATTATTATTAATTTCAGGCTGTGGGTGCCAATTTGCCTCATTTTGCCCATTTTATTAACTTGTAATTTTAATAAATCAAAATCAGTTATTTTTCTTGCATTAGAGAATTTTAAAATAATGCAAATGACTAAAGAATACTGAAAAAAAAACTGATGTTTTTTTGTGTTTTTAAGTATAACGAGGATAGACTTTTCTATTTTCACAACATTCTCAACAGCATTTTTGCTTACTTTCTCACAAATTTTCGATATCTCGAGAACGTATTATTCGATCCGCTTCAGATTTTCAACACATATGTAACGTATTTTGGGCAAGATTCACGCGTCTATTTGTACGAGTGGGTCCCTATGCACAATGTTACACAGGTCAATCCCAAATATTACCATCCTCCTAAACACTTGTTACAATGTAATATCATCATATTGTAATTTTAACATTGTAATATCATCATATTGTAATTTGAAATCTAATATATAAATAGAAAAATCTCAATCAATTTCTCTAATATTATGTACATAGGCTATAATGCCATGGCATGTCAGTGGCTCTCCTTGCACTTCACCATGACATGTCAGTGGCTCTCCTTGCACTTCACCATGACATGTCAGTGGCTCTCCTTGCACTTCACCATGACATGTCAGTGGCTCTCCTTGCACTTCAGTTTATGATTGTAACTACAAATATATATGTAAAATTGCAATGAAAAAAAAAAATACGTTACTTTACTGACAGGTGGAGACTAGCTCCTCTGAATGGCTTCAGAATTTCGACTCTCGTGTATCCTACTTAGAAGAAGGTTGGTATATATATGTATAATGGAGTATGTTGATGCCATTTTTCCACTTTTAATCTCGAAATAGTATATTATTTTTACCTTACTGCATTATTTTGCGTTGATATTGGTGAAGGCTCTTGATCCAAGGAACTGGACTTATCGTCGAATTTGAATATCTTAAATTCCACAAGAGTTATATGACCAGTGAGTATAGGCCTTTCCTCTTATTAAAATATATCAATGGTTTGACGCATCGTATGAAACGAATGGAACGTTTCATGTACGTCCATATTTTGTGGCAATTTATGCATTAATTGGTAAATACATCTGGTCAAATTTAAACTTTTAGTGCTGATGTGTTTTTCTCAAGTAAACAATGTGAATGTTAGGCTGTGGAAGTTACCATGTGTCAGCTTTATTAATCAAGTTGGTTTGTGAAATAATTGGAGAATGTCTCTTCTGTTCAGAATTCACAGTGTTTGACTTTATTTGGTTATCCTGAGTTAAATTAGCTTGTGCTTGTGTATTAGAGGATACGAGGTCCGACAAAAAAGACTAACCTTATAGCTTGGGAAGCAAGAGTGCGAGGGAAGAGACAAAGAGATGATTACAGAATGTGTTCTAATCTGTCTCAGTGAGACGAGGCTCAGCTCGATCCCTTCACTCAGTACGAGTGGACGCGTATCCTAATATAGACGTTTTCTTACCCTCGGTCGGAAAATGTGAGTGCAAAAGTGAACAGCGAGTTAACATCAAGTTTCTTGTGAAACTGGAGGAATCCGAGACAGAAAATTTACAATTATTGACTGAGGCTTACGGTGAAGAGTGCATGTCTCGTGCACGCGTTTTTGAATGGCACAAATGATTTTCTGAAGGCAGAGGAACCTTGAAAGATGATGATCGCCCAGGCTACCCACGCACACCAGTTACCGATGACAACATTGAAATAGTTCGAGGTGTGTTTCGGAAAGGCAGAAGGTTGGGTGTTCGGCCATTGGCTGAGAAAGTTCATTTGGACAGGGAAAGTGTTCGACGCATTCTAACGGAAGAATTGAACATGAAAAAGGTTTGTGCAAGGAATTATGTTTGGACAGCAAACATAATTAGCTAATAAAACATCACTGTGCTTGAGCACCCACCCTATTCGCCAGACCTGCTCCCTGCCACTTCTGCCTCTTCCCGAAGATCAAGTCGGTGCTCAAAGGAACTCTTTTCTTGTAGGAGGTAGAGGTGAAAGCAAAAACGACGGAAATCCTCAACAGCTTTTCAGAAATTGAGCGCTGGCAGCATCGTATGCAGCTGTGTGTCAACTTAGAAGGGAAATATCTTGAAGGTGATCGTAGCTGATTTTCTTAATTTGTTAAATAAAAAGAGTTACAAGCAGTCTCGTTTTCTTGTGTCGAATCTCGTATTGATCTTTTTTGTTTCTCTAAACGATTTGATTTAGATTTGATCTGTTAATGTCCTAATTTACTATTATTATTGAATAAATTTGGATAGTTTCCGTATGATGACTTGTGAATGCCTCTTCTAGTAATGAAATGCATTATCAATTACGCCGCATTCTGCACTATTACAATCACTTGCACTGAGGCACAGGGGACTAGGGTTATGGAATACGGGGATAACTTTCTCGATCGCGAAAAGACCGAAATACATCTAGTTATAATAATGGAATACCGGTTCAATACCAACAAGCTAATGAACAATACACGAGTACATTTTGGTATCTTTATTTCTGAAATATATCGCCTACACAGTATTCTTCAGTGGAATATAGAGGTGACCGTAATTGATGATACACGTTGAACCTCAAAGTTAATGTTAAAAATTAACAACTTTAATATCGCGAAAGCGCGATAATTTTTTAGCAAATTCACAAAGGAAACATAACGACGTAGAACAGTTCCATGGAGACTCGTTTCCCAGTGTGACGAACCAGACCCCACAAACACAAAAATATAGAAAAGTGAAGACTGGAGGCGTTTCCTTCTCTGTCTCTCTTTACTGCAGAAGAGGCGCAGCTGGGGGCCTGTGATCCTTGGAGCCACCTACTGGCGTTCTGGCACTTGTCCTCGCCTATAAAACTGATTTACGGAGGGCGGAAGGCTTAGCGACGGGGGTAGTGGCAGCAGCGGCGCCAGAGAGTGAGATGGAAGAGGTGGCTGGCTGGCTGGGGGTGTCGGGGAAGGTCCTGCTCGCTAGCCACATTGTGTTCCTCACACCATGTAAAGAATACCAGAAAGTGCCGACAACAAACACCACAGGCTCTTTTAAGGGGTTTAACGCGTTGACCACCACCAAACCGTCTTATTATGTAAAAACTTTAAAGCGTTAAGTGTATGAAGCTGTCACATACATTGTCTTATAGCGTTGAAAACCTAAGCTATACTTTTACTAATGTTTTAAAACGTTGAGTATTTCTAATTCACATGTATTAGATTTTTTATGGACTTGAACACCCTCATGCTTTCATATACGAAGGTTGAGCACTTTCAAGGTTGAGATTTAAAATTCATTTCAGCCTTCAAAGCTACAGTTCTACAGTTTAAAGCTCCATTAAGCTAGGTGTCAATTCCAAGAGACGAAAAAGCTAAGTTTAACAAAGCTCATGTTCTAAACGATTCATTAGAATCGTAATAAAACATAACTAGAAAATCATAATAAACGAGTGTAAGAAACTATGAACTGATATATTTCAAAGCGGCTCTAAAACTACTAAGCCAACTTTCTGGTACATGAAAGCAACAACAATAAATAAAAAAAAATCACAATATCGTGGCTGGAACCACAATACCGTCCTTGACAGCTGTCAAGTCAGAACAGACTCGACAGTAATTCACCCGGACCCAAACATTGTCATAAAGCTCCTCCCCAAAGTGAGGGTTATTTGTGGAGGCTCACAATGAGATTCTTCCAACTAGACAGGTTTTTACATTAGTGTGGTAGTGTGGTAGCTCAGGGGCTGCCAACCCAATCATTCCTCGAGTTAATAGAACTTATTTCTTAGCGTACTGAAAGTGTTTCGTGAACTGAGAATAAATTTGATATCAATGCTCGTCAGACTTGTACTTACCTAGAACACTGTTACGCAGCTGTGCAGGGACATGCAGCTGTGCAGGGACACGCAGCTGTGCAGGGACACGCAGCTGTGCAGGGACACACAGCAGAACATTACACAGCACCACTTACAGTAAATTAAATGAATGTAATACGTACTAGATACAGTAAATACCATTTTTTTCAAACTCAAGTTACTTAACATAAATGTTAAAACGAAGCCTATCATTAAACTACCTAAAATAATTAAATCACATTAAATCGCATCACAAACTATTTAAATAAAAAGAACCTATACAACTACATTACACGTCAAGGGCACATAAAACCACGTTCAGCCTCATAAAAACTCAAGAAATCAAATAAAACAGCATGACGCTACATTAAACCAGCGTAAGATGACCCGCCGGGTTAGACAACTCATCTCCAGCGGTCCGAAGCATCCCACAGCATCTTGGTACTGAAGATGTAATAACGTTCCCGTGAGCTGTCATTCTAAGAAGGAGGCAGTTATGATGCTTTTATATGTTATGATGCTTTTATATGTTATGAAGCTTTTATATGTTATGAAGCTTTTATATGTTATGAAGCTTTTATATGTTATGAAGCTTTTTATTTATATGTTATAGTATGATGCTTATATGTTATGATGCTTGTATATGTTATAGCTTTATATGTTATGATGCTTTTATATGTTATGATGCTTTTATATGTTATGATGCTTTTATATGTTATGATGCTTTTATATGTTATGATGCTTTTATATGTTATGATGCTTTTATATGTTATGATGCTTTTATATGTTATGATGCTTTTAAATAACAAAAAAGGCACAATACCGTGACTGGAACAATACACACACAACCCGCACATATAAAAGGGAGGAGCTTACGACGACCTTTCTTTCTTTTCTTTTGCCTTGTATTTGTCCTTCATTTTATTCGCCTTTCCTCCCTCTGTGTTCTCGTCCCACCCTTGCGGGCCGCTAGCCTCATTGCAGTGCTCCTTTCCTAGAATATGACTGTCTCCACTACTACTACCACTTCCACTACTTACTCCTTTATTACCCCACTCTCTTGTACCCTCCCCTGTCTGCCTGCCTATAAATACCCCTTCCTCCGTCTCTGTGTGTTAGTGTGACTTTGTAAATGGTCCAAGTCGGGCCGAAACGTCGTCATAAGCTCCTCCCTTTTATATGATGCTTTTATATGTTGGTGTAAAGAGCTACAGTCTGATTTTTTTAATTGTGAAGCATAGAGCCAAATATATAATGAGAGACATGAGGAGATAGTTTTTAATAGTCACTCCAACAACTTAGTCTTCTTGATCCGAGTAATTGAAGCTGTTCTCCCGTTATCTTTCTCTGACACCTACGTGCTGACCGCTTGCACTTTGCATTGCGGTAAGCACCTATGTGCTTACCGCAATGCACGTCTCGGAGAGTTTCAGAGAAAAACAACAGCTACGGCTGTCTTCGCATACTAAATCAGGATAGTAACTCAAATGGCGCTCTCCCTCTCCTCCAATTCCAGCAGCCAACATGTCCTGTTTCCTGACAAACCTTACCTAACCCCGTCGTGCAGCCACTACCAACAGGAAATATGGACGAAGATCAAGGAGATTTAGAAGGAAAGAACGAAGCACAGTATGAGCTTAACACTATTACTACATACTTATATAAAGTAAAACATGCTTATATCCATAACAGATCACGAATTTCCTTAAATATTCCACTTGGATAATTACAGTTACTGAGAATTCTGTTGGTTCTTCAAAGCGTAATGAATGGGTGTACAAAAGTCGTTTTCGATAGTTAAACAATGTTGAGTACAAACAAACCATACCACGGGTGGGGTTTGAACCCGCGATCAGAGTGTCCGCGGGTTCGAACCCCACCCGTGGTATGGTTTGTTTGTAATCGTGTCATTACGATTTCGTGAGTCATGTTGCGTAAAAACCACGGAACGGGAAGAGTTTGAACACGAAAACTCACTCCCCTTGAGATCAAACTCCGCCCATTCCGTGGTTTGCTTGCAATTTCGTAAGTCATGCTGAATACAAAAGCCATTTTTAATCGATATCAGATTCTATAAAGTCTTAATGCGATAAGGTTTGTAAATCAACCAAAGAAAATTATTTAAAAGAAAATTTCAAATGCGAGAGTTAATGTTATGGAATGTCAGATTAGATGTATAACCCGCTTTTATAATATAAACACTGATAATAAGCACAACTACTGAGCAACTCACTGTGTAAACAAACTGACGGATGTTGTAGTAGCCAAGTTTAGGCTTAGGAACCAGTATGTTGATACCATCAAGCTGCAAGTAAATGATTTATTCGACACTCCTGGAGAAACGTTTCCTTAATAAGTGTCTTGATCAGTGCACTTGATGTATATATAGTCTGGACCATGGAGCAAAGCTCTTCTCCAGGCTGGGGGACTGACCACCTCAAAATTACGTCTTCAAGGGTGATGGAGTGATTACATCATCTTCACATCTGTACTGCTTCTGCTAAACTCTTCTGTATTCGACTGAAGAAGCCTACTATGTAAAGATACCTTACTTATTAACTTGGCTGTATACCATTTTCATATTCACTCTGGATACAGTGTGTACAGTGAACGCGCCATTACCGACCAAAGAAAGTATATGTGTACAAACTAGCCGCTACCGTCCAGAGGATAGATATTGGTGCACAATATTCTAGCCGCTTCGGCTGCAAAATTCATATGCATTTCAAGAGTGAATAAACGTGTGAACATGTGCAACTGTGTCCCCCTCCCATTTTTGGCAGGTGTTGATTGCCTCCACAGGGTGCACCGGTCACAGTGGCTGGGCCTAGATCTTAGTTACCTCACCCCTACATTTCTGTTTCTTGTGACTGTGGTATGTCCGGACGCCATTGGAATCCGAGGACAACACAAACCCCATTTTTTTTTTTACCCTTCGAAGGATATACTCTGAGGTACGACAACACACTCGGTGCTGCCAGAAGCCATTCACTCGTTTTTGTATTTTGTTAAAGTCTTTTTTTTTTTTTTGTATTTCGTTGTCTGTTAATACTAGGCATTAAATTTTGGTATGATGAATCGAGTACAAATGCACAAAAGGAAAATATTAAGAAATTATGTTATACCCTATTACTAGGGAACAAGTTAGGATACTAGAATCACAACACAAGGGCCAAAACAGCATTCTACATGAAGATTGAGACACTTATGCAACATATAGGAATCTTTATTAAGGAAACGTTTCGCCACACAGTGGATTCATCAGTCCAATACAAAGCAGAAAGGTGTAAGGAGAGGAGTAGTTTGAGGTAATCAGTCCCTCAGCCTGGAGTCGATGTGTTCAGTCCATCAATCTTGTAAAAAGTACAGCACAGGGCCGTAGAGGTGGCTTATATACTCTACGGCCCTGTGCTGTACTTTCTACAAGATTGATGGACTGAACACATCGACTCCAGGCCGAGGGACTGATTACCTCAAACTCCTCCTCTCCTTACACCTTTCTGCTTTGTATTGGACTGATGAAGCCACTGTGGGGCGAAACGTTTCCTTAATAAAGATTCCCATATGTTGCATAAGTGTCTCAATCTTCAACTCGTCGGTTTTCAAAACCATTTATCACAGCATTCTACATAACGGCCCCTCATCAGGACCCCTATACTACGACTCCCTACAGGAGCTCCACACCAGAATACAGCACTGATTCTCGTCAGGACCTCCCTATACAAGGTTTCCATACCAGGCCGCAACCAGAGTCCAAGACAAGGGCTCCTTCCAAGGGCCCCAAGCAATTGCCTCGCGCCAGGACGCCATACAAGAGAATCACAAAAGGCCCACCTTACAAGGGCACCATAGCAGGGTCCGCTGTTGCCGAAAGCCAAGGCCATCCACCTTTTCCCGCCATCTCGACCTCTGTTCTGTAAGCCCGGGAACAAAATATGACTTTGCATTTCAACCCTGGAACCAGTCGAAGCCGAGAAATCTTTCACTCTTTCATCTCCCTTTCCCTCTCCCCCTCTTTTCAGATTTCATACATCAAGATTCACTTTTGTCACTATTCATGCGGACATACGTTTCTCCACGGTTACGCTCTACAAAAAGCTATATGTTGATGCAATAAAATAACTTTCAACTATCTTTGTCATCATATATAGTATTTGGCAAATTATCGGTGAGATAAAATGTAAATAAACAAGACTGCTTCATCTGTCATTAACTTTATTGATGTAAATAAAAGTTAAATGCAACACAAGGACATTTATTATGGAAACATTTCGCTCACTGGGTGCTATGTTGATCCAGTGGATTGACAATGCTCCCAGTGAGCAAAATGTTTCCCTAAATGTCCACTTGTGCCCGGTGCTAGGAAGAAACATGGCTTGTAACCAGGCTACCTAGCGCTCTGAGGCATCTGTAGCTTAGTGGTTTAAGGCGTCACGCTTGGGAGTTCAGCCACACTCGTGGACAGCAACAAACGTGGGTTCGAAGCCTGATGGCCGCTCTCTATCTCCGTGTATATACCTTCGCTTGTTTCTGCGTGATGCATCGATAATACACACACTATTATTATTACCTTGCTCACACTCCAACAGCACGTGAAGTCCTAAAAACCATTTGTCTCCATTCGCTCCTATCTAACACGCTCACGCACGCTTGCAGGAAGTCAAGTATATAAGCACTATGCAATAAGATCACAGTAAACAGGTGATATCACAATATGCATTACAACCACTGTGAAAAAATAGTGAAATTCCAAACGCTTTCGTGATTTCTCACATTATCATGGAAAATGTGATGATTATCCTGGAGAAACGTTTCCTTAATAAGTGTCTTGATCAGTGCACAAGTGTCTTACCTTTGACTTGGTTACAAGTACCTCTGGCACTTTCCTTTATATACAGGCGATGATTGGACTAAATGTAAAATATGTCGTCAGCCTTTTGATCACTTTCAACACTGTCAACTAATTAATGTGTATTATTAAAAGTGTATGATATATTGCAAGGAAACTGTACAGATAACAAGAGTGTAAATAAAACATTCCCATTTGTATTCCTTGTATTCCCTTCACAGCCCTGTTCCTAGGTCTTGGGTATTCATATGCTGGAAAAAGAGTCAAATGCATTATAATGCGATCCATTAATTGATGAGAGAAATCACGAAAGCGATTGGAATTTCACTATTTTTCACAGTGGTTGTTCTGTATATATATATATATATATATATATATATATATATATGTCGTGCCGATTAGGTAAAACTGGTCAATTAGCAAGAACTCGTTTAAAATTAAGTCCTTTCTAAAATTTTCTCTTATACGTTTAAAGATATATTTTTTTTCATTTATGTAAAAATTTATAATTTTGTACCAAGAGAAACTTTGAAACCCTACCTAACCTTATTACAACAAGCGGGATTAAATTTAGCCTAACCCAACTAAATATATTTTAGATACGTTAACATTAATTTAATAATAAACAAACACATTGAAATATATTTTTTTCGTTAGGTTCAGAATGATTTTGGCGAAATTATTGCATACACAAAT
The DNA here is from genome assembly GCA_009830355.1 of Cherax destructor. Taxonomy (NCBI): domain Eukaryota; kingdom Metazoa; phylum Arthropoda; class Malacostraca; order Decapoda; family Parastacidae; genus Cherax; species Cherax destructor. The sequence goes on along the minus strand of WNWK01014542.1, from coordinate 20,695 downwards.
TTTCGCTTGTCTTATATGGCAAGAAGAGCGTTGCTATTTAAGCCAAAATCGCAAGTTTTACCTAATCGGCACGACATATTATATATATATATATTTATATATATATATATATATATATATATATATATATATATATATATATATATATATATATATATATATATATATACACACACACACAATATACTCACATGTAAAATTCACAACATTCATAGTGCTTTTCTGATATATTTCATTATCCTCGATTATGTGGGATCAAAAAAGTTCTGGGAATATTGGCTGATTCTCGCTGTGATTATAATGCGTATTAAAATATTTCGTGTCTCGTGGTGTTATTGCAACACGCACGCACACGCACGCACACGCACGCACACGCACAGTATTGGAATATGGGATCTTTGATCACTAAAGTGTCTAAACTTGTGGGTCCAATGTTGAGCAAGAAGTTATCATAAGGTCACGGGAATTTTTTTTTAAAGTTTGGAAAGAATTTTATGTCGTGGATTGCCGCCGCCTCGTTCCCCGGACCAAGCCTTCCCTCCCTCACTCCATCTTCTGCCTTCCTTTTTTGTTATTTTCCATCATTCTAGTATTCCCTCCTTCCATACCGTCCGCTCTCCCTCACATCAGTGTTAAGATTATTCACCTAGTTATGTACATTAGGAGAAACTTTAGTACATGCTAACTGAATCCTCGTATTTATAAGTATTACCGAAGGCCAAATCGTTCGTAAATAAGCTGTCAGACAATAAGTAGCGTCGAAAAGGCGGGGTCCAATATTTGTAGTGACCCTAAACCCATGTGGGTCACTGAGTTCATTTAGACAACTCGTCCTCAGTCACAAACACCCTTTCGCTATTGTTAAAAACTGTCAAATGGGATAGTTTAAAAGACAGTTTAAAAAGTGAATATCTGACGGGTTTGTCTACCTCACTGAGCGAGTCCCCACTGTCTGTTCCAGCTGCAAAACTCTTTATTGCCTTTATCTTATCTTTGTATTATCTCAGTTATGACATGGCGTCATTGGTTAGTTTTTATGGATGGAGGATAAACTAACTGAGAATTTTGATGCAAACCGCATGTGAGAAATCCACATTAAACGCTAATGGGAGAATATGGGGTTTAGTGAGAACACTGAGGTGTGGTGGGTATCTCAGGGGTTGAGTGAGAACACCGAGGTGTGGTGGGTATCTCAGGGGTTGAGTGAGAACACCGAGGTGTGGTGGGTATCTCAGGGGTTGAGTGAGAACACTGAGGTGTGGTGGGTATCTCAGGGGATGAGTGAGAACACTGGGGTGTGGTGGGTATCTCAGGGGTTGAGTGAGAACACTGGGGTGTGGTGGGTATCTCAGGGGTTGAGTGAGAACACTGAGGTGTGGTAGGTATCTCAGGGGTTGAGTGAGAACACTGGGGTGTGGTGGGTATCTCAGGGGTTGAGTGAGAACACTGAGGTGTGGTAGGTATCTCAGGGGTTGAGTGAGTACACTGGGGTGTGGTAGGTATCTCAGGGGTTGAGTGAGAACACTGGGTTGTGGTGGGTATCTCAGGAGTTGAGTGAGAACACTGAGGTGTGGTAGGTATCTCAGGGATTGATTGAGAACACTGAGGTATGGTGGGTATTTCAAGGGTTGAGTGAGAACACTGAGGTATGGTGGGTATCTCAAGGGTTGAGTGAGAACACTGAGCTGTGGTGGGTATCTCAGGGGTTGAGTGAGAACACTGAGGTGTGGTGGGTATCTCCGAGATGCCCAGAATCTCCCCTCATTCATTATGTTTTCACAGAACATCTTTACAGAATAAAGTCTGTTACCTCACCTCTTTCTTTTACAGACTTTCTCACCTCTTCTTTTCGTTAAGAAATAAACGCTAATAAGAAAGTCTCAAAGCACTTCACTTATTCTCAGTTAAAGAGCGCAGACAACTAAGTGATCTCATTTAAACTTTTATGACATAAAATACAAATTTGACAAGCAGCACCTGGAGTGGTTTAATTATCAGCATATTTTCTGGGAAACACTAAACCTGTAAGAGTTGTACAGGGTCTGGAAATATGAGAGAGAGAGAGAGAGAGAGAGAGAGAGAGAGAGAGAGAGAGAGAGAGAGAGAGAGAGAGAGAGAGAGAGAGAGAGAGAATAGATGGCAAAGACGACAATTTCTTAATTTTAAAACTTATTAAAAGCTGCTTTTCACAATGTTTTCTGCTAAGTTCACTACTTGACCACCAACATGTTGATGAACTTCTTTATCCAGCCGGAGAGCACCTGGAGGATGAGGAGAACCTGGAGGAGGAGAACCTCTAACCTAGAAGATGTAATGCAAAGATCTTACCCGTGGCTCAACCAGATATGAACAATGAGAGCAAGAGCGTGGAATTTTTTAAAAACTTTAGAACGCAATGGACAGAAATACAGAGGGAGAAGAAGTGGCAGAACTTAATAGTCAATTCTGAGACGAAGCTGAGCGGCAATTTGAGAATCACATAAATGCCAAAAGTCAAATCAGAAGAAAGACTGTAGTAAAAAACAAAAACACAGTTAACCTTGAAGGAGAAAGCGGAGAACTCGGGAGTAAGAGAAAGGAATTCTCAAAGTTGCTGAATAAATGATTTTAAAAGTTGTTCTCAAAGGAAGCAGACAACACCAGAATGTCAAAGAGGCAGGTTAAACCAACGGGCACTGTACACTATACATACAACAGAAAAGGAGATGAGGAGAGTTATGAGTCAGTTGGAAACATCAAAAGCAATGGAACCTGACAGTGTCAACAGAAACACTGAACCACTAGCTAAAATCTACAACCAGTCAATAGATACTGGACGATTTCCAGAGATCTGGAAGACAATGAATGTCATTATATTTCAGAAATGAGAGAGAGAGTGCTAAATAACCCACCATAATCACTGACATGATTACTATACAAAGTTATGGAGAAGATAATCAGACGATTGGTGAAGCATATGTTGAGAAATGGTTTAATAAATAAGCCGTATGGGTTTAGAAAAGGGCGAATTTGATCTCACAAAGCTGCTGGAGTTGTGGGATAAAGAAACAGAAGAGTCAGGAGACAGATGGACAGCTGGCCTATATATTCTTGGAATACAAGAAGGTATTTAATGTTACAGCAAGTAACTGGGACAAACACCAGAGGTGTAGCCGGGACTTACAGAGAAGTCGCTATCGTGAATAACATACGAGAAAGATTCACACTGATTGTCAGAGAAAAAGTACCTGGATTAATTATGTTCAACAATTTGGATTCTGCATGGATCAGTCAGTACTGGGACCGGTGCTGCTGCTGGTGTATATGAACGAAATACCAGACGAGAGTCAGATATATCCCTGTTTGCAAATGTAAAATTCATAGGAATAAAAAACCGATTAAACCAAGGAGAGGCTACTGATGAACCTGGGCAAACAAAGATTGGTTTGACAAGTGGCTACTTAAGTTTAACCCAGAAATTATTTGGTTATGAAAATATGGGAAAGGACAAGAAGACCGATAACTGAATATAGACTCGGAGAACAAAGGCTTCAAACTAAACTCAAGGAGAGGGACCAAGGGTAAGCTTAGTGCCGAGCATGTCCCTAAAGGCATACATCAATTGATTAACCTCCGTAGCAATGCTCTGTTGGCGAACGTAAAGTTACCTTTCAGGAATCTCAACGATAAGCCATTAACATCCCTGTATTCAACATACATATGTGAAGCCGATCATCGAGTATGCAACACCAGCATGGACCCCTACCTGATAAAGTGTTAAAAACTGTAAAAATTACAACCCTATGCAACGAGACTAGGACCAAAGCTAAAGGGAATGAGCTATGAGTGAAGGCCAAGTGAAATGAATCTGCCGACATCGGCATAGAAGAAACAGGGTAGCCATGATAAGGACATACAAAATACATTGAGGACTTAGTAGAGTTGACAGAAAAGGATACACAAAGGTGCCATTGAAAGAAAATTAGTTGAGCTTGTAAGCTTAGTAAGCTCAATAAAATTTTGGCATAGAAGAGGAGGATCATGATATTATCGTCAATTCTTCGGAGCAGGTCTCCGTACTGTAGCAGGTGAACAATTGGAAGTAAAAGACGCAGATGAATCACAGGGATGTCAGGAAGTATGTCCTCAGCCTCAGGGTGGTCACGAAGGAACTGGACCACGAAATAGTGAACGCAGGCTGCATAGTTTTAAGAACAGGTATAGCGTCCCACGAGGCTAGGAAGTGAATTTGGCAAGTGGCCGGTTAGGAGGCCGGGGCAGGGCTGGCAACTGTAAACAAGCGTACGAAAGGTGAATACTTCTGCTAATACTGTGATCAATATTTTCACGACATTCTCAACTTCAAAATCACTAACTTTCCTCTTTGATACCTGCAATTTTCCTCCCCAACCCTTCTTCTGCCATCCCCCTTCTGCCACCCAGCTTCTCATCCCCCTTCTGCCATCCCCCTTCTGCCATCCCCCCTTCAGCCATCCCCCCTTCAGCCATCCCCCCTTCAGCCATCCCCCCTTCAGCCATCCCCCCTTCAGCCATCCCCCTTCAGCCATCCCCCTTCAGCCATCCCCTTCAGCCATCCCCATCAGCCATCCCCCTTCAGCCATCCCCCTTCAGCCATCTCCCTTCAGCCATCTCCCTTCAGCCATCTCCCTTCAGCCATCTCCCTTCAGCCATCCCCTTCAGCCATCCCCCGTCAGCCATCACCCGTCAGCCATCACCCGTCAGCCATTCCCCGTCAGCCATCCCCCTTCCCGCCGTACTCTTCAAAGCATCTCCCCATCAAAATATCCAGTCCTTTAAAGAATTTTCTCCATCAAAGCACCAAATCCTTTACAGCAATTCCCCATCAAACCCTCAAGCCCTTCAAAGCCCCAAGCCCTTCAAAGCCCAAAGCCCTTCAAAGCCCAAAACCCTCAAAGCCCAAAGCCCTTCAAAGCCCAAAGCCCTTCAAAGCCCAAAGCCCTTCAAAGCCCAAAGCCCTTTAAAGCCCCAAGGCCTTCAAAGCACCAAGGCGTTCAAAGCACCAAGGCCTTCAAAGCACCAAGGCCTTCAAAGCACCAAGTCATTCATAGCGCTAAGCCCTTAACGGTACATTCTGCCCACAAGAGGGACAACAGGAGGGACAACAGGAGGGACAAAAGGAGGGACAACGGGGACTACCAAAATCTTCCTAAAGTCTATTCAGGATCTTCGACAATCTCCTAAGTGACCATAACGAGAGACATCAATGTATTTCCCCTCTTCCTTCCTTCCTCTCAACCTCTCCCCCACTTCCCCTCCTCCCACAAACTTCCCTCAGTCACTCCTCCTGATTTCCCTTCACCCTCTCTCCCTCCCTCCCTCCTTCCTCACATCATCTTCCGTCCTCTCCTGCTCTCCCCTCTTCCCATAATTTCCCCTCACCCTCTCCAGTTCCCCTTTCTCGCCCTCTTACCAGCCCCTTCAATGTCCCATTCCCAGGAACACTCCACTCCACTTTATTTCTTTTCATCGATTTTTTTCTTAAATTTATGGAAAGTATTTTTATTTCGTTACACACACATCTTCCCTAATACTCAATAAATTGCGTTCATATTTTTATTTGAATTTTTCGTGTTAAACATTCAAGATGGGATAAACACGCCAGTTTGTTCACTTTTAATTTTCTTAGTTAAGGAATTTTTTTTTATGAACCCCTTTTAGGGCCTAGTTTCTCTTACTTATGTGTATCCATAACACTGGATGGATATTGGGGGCACAATAAACTAGCAGCTATCGCACACAGGATGGATATGGGGTCTACAATAAATTAGCTGTTATCGTACTCAGAATGAATATGGGGTGCACAATAAACTAGCCACTACCGTGAACATTTAGATTTTGCAGCTTCTGTAGCAAATTCTAAATCAAGTGTTTGCTTGTCTCTCGCTGCTTTGAAGTGACTAATATAATGAAGTAGGAAGCTTTTACATGTAACTTTCACGCAAAATTTGCAAACAGATATAAACAAAGTCCTCTGCTTATACCTGGAGAGGGTTTCGGGGGTCAACGCCCCCGCGGCCCGGTCTAAAAATCATGATGTTCAGTGGTGACCAATTCCATCTGCTCAGATGTGGAAAAATGAACCAAAAAGAATATTGGATACAAAAGACAGGAGTACCATTACACAGTATAAAATGAACCCGTGAAAGACCTTGATAAAATATCGTCAGATGACCTGTCATTTAAGGAACAGTGAATGAAAAAGAACGAGAAATAATACCAGTGGTAACACTACTCATATAACCTGAGCTCTCTCGTTAAGAGTATTGTCCAGAGTTGACGACTCCGTTCGGACCGGGAGATATATCAAAGCTGGAAAATAGATCTTTGGCTGCCCAAATGGAGCTAATACAGCATTAGAATTATTTGGAATACCTCCACAGCAGCAGCACTACAAGCAGTAGTAGAACAAGCATCAGAAGCACACTACAAGCAGTAGTAGAACAAGCATCAGAAGCACAAGTGGCTGCAGCAGCATCAGAACAGGAATTATCAGCAGCAAAAACAGCATCGCAAGCAGCAGCAGCAGCAGCAGCAGCAGCACCAGCAGCAGAGAGGTGCCCCATAATATACACATGGAAGATACTTGAAAGTCTTGTCCCAAATCTGTATTTGTATTGGAGTGAGATAAAAGTGTATAATAAACCAATACAATTTTTATTTCTTTGCAAAGGTAACTGTGTGATTTACATTTTATAAAGTGTTGTTAAGTACAAAGCCACTAACATGTCTGAGCATTTCAGGCGTCATGGCGACAGTAAGAGAACACCTTCAACATGCGTGGTCCAAGACTGTTTAACCCGCTATCAGCAGATATCAGAAATATTGCCAGAACGACTGAGGGAGTTTTCAAGAGGAAACTGGATCCCCATCTCAACCAATTGCCTGATCAACCAGGCTGTGATGGACATGTGGACCAGTGGGCCACTAATAGCAACCGCTTGGTTAAGCTGACAATCAACAGGAAAAACTCCTGGTCTCAGGCCGGGGCGCCAGGAAGGAAAAAACTAAATTATTCACAAGTGTTTACATAAAACACACACACACACACACATACACACACACACAGAAGACATGATAACGACATACAAAATACTGCGGGGAATCGACAAGGTAGATTGTGACAGGATGTTCCAGAAAGGAAACACAGAAACAAGGGGACACAACTGGAAGCTGAAGACTCAGATGAGTCAGAGGGATGTTAGGAAGCAATTCTTCCGCCATAGAGTAGTTAGGAAGTGGAATAGTTTAGCGAACGATATAGTGGAGGCGGGAACCATACATAGTTTTAAGACAAGGTATGATAAAGCTCATGGAGCAGGGAGAGCAGAGACCCAGTAGCGGACAGCGAGGAGGCGGGGCCAGGAGCTGAGTCTCGACCCCTGCAACCACAATTAGGTGAGTACAATTAGGTGAGTACACACTCGTGTGCGCGTGTGTATGTGCTCGCGCACCTATATGTATTTTTATGGTTGCATGAATTGATTCATAGCTCCAGGTCCGGCTTCTTCGCTGGTCGTTACTCGGTCCACTCTCTCTCCCTGCTTTTTAGGTTAGGTTAGGTTAGGTTAGGTTATGTGTGAGTACGTGTGTATGTGTACTGGTGTGAGTTAAATCTAACCTTTAATCAAAGACGTGCTTCAGTCCCCCCAAAAGAAATGTTGTTGAGGGTCCCCGGGGATCAGTGCAAGGTTAAATCCATCTTGTGCACTCTGCCTCTTGCTCGCTATCAATAGTAGCCCAGAGGGACACCACCCAGGGCCAGGCTGAATGATAAACACAATACTATGCCTTCCTCTCAAACTCCTGAGAGAGATTAGAAATGAGAGTGAGAGAGAGAATGAGAGACGGAGATATAGAAGTGAGAAAGGAAGGGGGGGGGATGAGGAAGAAATTTACGACACTTGGAGAGAGGGGGAAGGAAGATAAGAGGAGAAAATGGGTAAAATAAAAAGAAGTGAAATATAAAAAATATAAAGGATAAGGTCAGGTACCACACAAACTCAAAGCAGCACTGGGGGAAGACAGCAAGCAGAGGACCTTGACGTCCATACCCAGGCTATCTGCTGAGATACACTATCTACTTACACACAGATTAAGCACTACTGTGTATTATCTAGACGTACGAGTCAGTGATATAAAAGGAGAAACATCTCTTCTCACCCTTCACCCACTGCCACCATGAAAAAGTGAGGAGGGGGAATATATTGCACCATAATGCAGAAATTGCATAGAATTTACTGGAGAGATGGAAGTGGATGCAAGACATGAGCTGCAATTATTACCTCTGCTCTCGTGTTATTCTGCAGCTGCTAACAGCGCTGTGTGCCACTGCTTCTACTTCCATTTATCTGTTCTGGTCTGACTAACAAACTCTCCTACTTATATCACTACTTTTATTATCTTACATCGTTGTCAACTGAGCGTCCTGACGTAGCTGCCGAAGGTCAGGACTCCAATTTCAGATTGCTTCATCGTAGCACCTACACTCGCAAAAGTGCTTGCCCAGCGGAGGTGTATCCCATTCCACCGTTCTATAATTCTGTTTATAAAAAAGCCTTTTGTATACTTTCATGCTTCATCTTCTGCCTCTCTGCTTCATTTCCCTGTTTCAAGTTGAGGACTCATTCAGCACTTCGGTGGTTCTTTGTGTTCGTGTCAAAGCCAGTTAATATCCTGAAGGCTTGATCAACATGATTTCCAGTATCCGTTACCTAAAAGTGTAAAGGTTGAGAGCTTCTAGTCTTTCTTCATAGGGTTTATTTCAGAGTGATGGAAAGAGCTGGGTAGAGCTTCTCTGTATCCACTGAAGTATATCTTCGTGTTTTATGTAATTTGAAGACAAATTTAACGGTATATTCAAGAAGCTGTCAAACAAGTGCATTCTAGTCAATATGGTATCTGAAGGGGATAAATGGTATAAAATACCGACACGATGGAAAAATAAACAAATGCAGTGTAATGCGATCCTTTATTGACAGCGCTTCGCCCACACAGTGGGCTTTATCAAGTTACAAATAGATCTGTTTGTGATTTGTTAAGGCCCACTGTGTGAACGAAAAAGGAGTCAACGAAGGATCGCATTATAATGTTTTTGTGTATTTTTCATTATATCTAGTGTTTCATGCTCTAAGTTTCTAGGTACGAAGTCATTCTTGGCTACTCGTAGATTAACACTGGTTTCTAATCACGATTGTCATACACCCATTGTTTCGTGCTTTTGAAGACGTTGCTTATAATTACTCAATGGTTTTTCTTCTCTCTTTTTTTCAGTTACTGCCAATTATTTTGTATTCAAGTCCAAGACTTGCATCCAAAATGCATTATTTACACTAGTAAACTCAGAAACAATCTTCCAGGTGGTCAGTCACAGTGCCAAGCTCTACACGATGCTTCACAAGTTTTCTCCCCTGCAAATTTTATTAGTTTTTAATTAAGTATCTTAGATCATTTATGTCCAGTACACTGAAGACAAGTGAACCAAAAACGTATCCCTGAAAAAAACAGCAGAAGCACTACAAGCAGTAGCAGAACAAGCATCAGAAGCACTACAAGCAGTAGCAGAACAAGCATCAGAAGCACTACAAGCAGTAGCAGAACAAGCATCAGAAGCACTACAAGCAGTAGCAGAACAAGCATCAGAAGCAATACAAGCATCAGAAGCAATATAAGCAGTAGCAGAACAAGCATCAGAAGCACTACAAGCAGTAGCAGAACAAGCATCAGAAGCAATACAAGCATCAGAAGCAATACAAGCAGTAGCAGAACAAGCATCAGAAGCAATACAAGCAGTAGCAGAACAAGCATCAGAAGCAATACAAGCAGTAGCAGAAGCTGCAGCAGCAAAAATAGGGATAGGGGGGACATGAAAACGACGTATAAAATACTGAGACGAATTGACAAGGTGGACAAGGACAAAATGTTTCAGAGATGAGACACAGCAACAAGGGATCACAGCTGGAAGATGAAAACCTCAGATGAGTCCCAGGGATGTCAGGAAATACTTCTTCAGTCACAGAGTTGTCAGGAAGTGGAACAGTCTGGAGAGTGATGTAGTGAAGGCAGACTTCATACATAGCTTCAAGAAGAGGTATGATAAATCTCATGGAGCAGGGAGTGTGTGAACCTAGTAGCGACCAGTGAAGAGGTAGGGCCAGGAGCTATCACTTGACCCCTGCAATCACAATTAGGTGAGTACAGTATCATAAGCAGCAGCCCCACCACTACAACCAACAGATTCACAAACGCAGCATCACAGGCAACAAAAGCATAACCAAAAGCCGCATTACAAGCAACAACAGCATCAAAAGCAGTAGCGGTATCACAAGCAGCAGCACAAGCAGTAACAGCAGCAGCAGTACAAGCAGCAATGGCAGCACCAACACAGTAGTAGTGGTAGTAGCAGCAGCAACAGCACAATTAGCAGCACAAGCAGCAACAGCACAGTCAGAAACATCAGTACAAGCAGAAGCAGCTGTAGCACAAGCAGTAGCAACAGGAGCACAAGCAGCAGCAGCAAAGAAGCAGTACAAGCAGTAGCAAAAGCAGTGCAAGCAGCAACAGTACAAGCAGCAGCAGCAGCAAGAGCAGTGCATGCAACAGTGGTACAAGCAGAAACAGCGGTACAGGAAGCAACAGCGGTAAAACCAGCAACAACAGTACAAGCAGCAACAACAGTACAAGCAGCAACAACAGTACAAGCAGCAACAACAGTACAAGCAGTAACAATAGTACAAGCAGCAACAACAGTACAAGCAGAAACAGCGGTACAGGAAGCAACAGCGGTAAAACAAGCAACAACAGTACAAGCAGCAGCAACAACAGTACAAGCAGCAGCAACAACAGTACAAACAGTAACTACAGCTAAAACGCTGCCATCAGAAAATTAACATTTCATTCCATAGAGACTTGAGTGCCTCACAATGCCGCCCAGTGACAGCGGCGACGGTGGTGGTTGTAGTGGTGGTGGTGATGGTGGTTGTAGTGGTGGTGGTGATGGTAATTGTAGTGGTGGTGGTGATGGTGGTTGTAGTGGTGGTGGTGATGGTGGTTGTAGTGGTGGTGGTGATGGTGGTTGTAGTGGTGGTGGTGATGGTGGTTGTAGTGGTGGTGGTAATGGTGGTTGTAGTGGTGGTGGTGATGGTGGTTGTAGTGGTGGTGGTGATGGTGGTTGTAGTGGTGGTGGTGATGGTGGTTGTAGTGGTGGTGGTGATGGTGGTTGTAGTGGTGGTGGTGATGGTGGTTGTAGTGGTGGTGGTGATGGTGGTGGTGATATTGGTGGTGATGGCTGCAGTGTTGTTTATTGTTGGTAGTGTTGGTAGGGGAGGTAGTGGTGTTGGTGGTGGTAGTGTTTGTTGTTGATGAATATAAGTCAGGTGGAGCACAAGTATGGTTAACTTGTGTCTTCAGCACAACACACAGGTTCTGTGCTGGTGGAGACAGTGAGAAAAGTGGAGAATTTTTATCTTTTAGCTCTTCAGAGCTTTACTACTCAGGTAGTGGTTGTTGTGGACGTAGTGGTGGATGTAGTGGTGGAGTTTACCTGGAGAGAGTTCCGGGGGTCAACGCCCCCGCGGCCCGGTCTGTGACCAGGCCTTATAATGGATCAGAGCCTGATCAACCAGGCTGTTACTGCTGGCCGCTGTGGTAGTGGTGGTTGTGGTGGAGGCAGTGGTTGTGGTGGGGGTAGTGGTGGAGGTAGTGGTGGTTGTGGCGGAGGTAGTGGTGGTTGTAGCGGAGGTAGTGGTGGTTGTGGTGGAGGTAGTGGTGGAGGTAGTGGTGGTTGTGGCGGAGGTAGTGGTGGTTGTGGCGGAGGTAGTGGTGGTTGTGGCGGAGGTAGTGGTGGAGGTAGTGGTGGTTGTGGCGGAGGTAGTGGTGGAGGTAGTGGTGGTTGTGGCGGAGGTAGTGGTGGTTGTGGCGGAGGTAGTAGTGGAGGTAGTGGTGGTTGTGGTGAAGGTAGTGGTGGAGGTAGTGGTGGTTGTGGTGAAGGTAGTGGAAGTTGTGGTAGAGGTAGTGGAAGTTGTGGTAGAGGTAGTGGTGGAGGTAGTGGTGGTTGTGGTAGAGGTAGTGGTGGTTGTGGTAGAGGTAGTGGTGGTTGTGGTAGAGGTAGTGGTGGTTGTGGTAGAGGTAGTGGAAGTTGTGGTAGTGGTTGTTGTTGTGGAGGTAGTGGTGGAGGTAGTGGTGGAGGTAGTGGTGGAGGTAGTGGTGGAGGTAGTGGTGGAGGTAGTGGTGGAGGTAGTGTAGGTAGTGATGGTTGTGGTGAAGACAGTGGTAGTTGTGGTGGAGGTAGTGTAGGTAGTGATGGAGGTAGTGTAGGTAGTGATGGTTGTGGTGAAGACAGTGGTGGTTGTGGTGGAGGTAGTGGTGGTTGTGGTGGAGGTAGTGGTGGTTGTGGTGGAGGTAGTGTAGGTAGTGATGGATGTGGTGAAGACAGGGTGGTTGTGGGGAAGACAGTGGTGGTTGTGGTGAAGAGAGTGGTGGTTGTGGTGAAGACAGTGGTGGTTGTGGTGAAGACAGTGGTGGTTGTGGTGAAGACAGTGGTGGTTGTGGTGAAGACAGTGGTGGTTGTGGGGAAGACAGTGGTGGTTGTGGTGGAGGTAGTGTAGGTAGTGATGGTTGTGGTGAAGACAGGGTGGTTGTGGGGAAGACAGGGTGTTTGTGGGGAAGACAGGGTGGTTGTGGGGAAGACAGGGTGGTTGTGGGGAAGACAGGGTGGTTGTGGTGGAGGTAGTGTAGGTAGTGATGGTTGTGGTGGAGGTAGTGTAGGTAGTGATGGTTGTGGTGAAGACAGTGTGGTTGTGGGGAAGACAGTGGTGGTTGTGGTGGAGGTAGTGGTGGTTGTGGTGGAGGTAGTGTAGGTAGTGATGGTTGTGGTGAAGACAGTGGTGGTTGTGGTGGAGGTAGTGTAGGTAGTGATGGATGTGGTGAAGACAGGGTGGTTGTGGGGAAGACAGTGGTGGTTGTGGTGAAGAGAGTGGTGGTTGTGGTGAAGACAGTGGTGGTTGTGGTGAAGACAGTGGTGGTTGTGGTGAAGACAGTGGTGGTTGTGGTGAAGACAGTGGTGGTTGTGGTGAAGACAGTGGTGGTTGTGGTGAAGACAGTGGTGGTTGTGGTGAAGACAGTGGTGGTTGTGGGGAAGACAGTGGTGGTTGTGGTGGAGGTAGTGTAGGTAGTGATGGTTGTGGTGAAGACAGGGTGGTTGTGGGGAAGACAGGGTGGTTGTGGTGAAGACAGTGGTGGTTGTGGGGAAGACAGTGATGGTTGTGGTGAAGACAGTGGTGGTTGTGGTGGAGGTATTGTAGGTAGTGGTGGTTGTGGTGAAGACAGGGTGGTTGTGGGGAAGACAGGGTGGTTGTGGTGAAGACAGGGTGGTTGTGGTGAAGACAGGGTGGTTGTGGTGAAGACAGTGGTGGTTGTGGAGATTGTGGTGGGTAGTTGTAGTAATGGTAGTGGTGCTAGCATTCCTACACTCAAGCCAACATATACCTTCACTTACTCCATATTTTTTAGCTTTCTGACTGGTATGTAAGTGTACTGGTATATAAGTGTACCGGTATATAAGTGCACTGGTATGTAAGTGTACTGGTACATAAGTGTACTGGTATGTAAGTGTACTGGTACATAAGTGTACTGGTATGTAAGTGTATTGGTATGTAAGTGTACTGGTATATAAGTGTACTGGTAAGTGTACTGGTATGTAAGTGTACCGGTATGTAAGTGTACCGGTAAGTGTACTGTCATGTAAGTGTACTGGTATGTAAATGTACCTGTATGTAAGTGTACCGTTAAGTGTACTGACATGTAAGTGTGCCGTTATGTAATTTTACCGGTTAGTGTACTGGCATGTAAGTGTACCAGTATGTAAGTGTACCGGTATGTCAGTATACTGGTAAGTGTACTGGTATGTAAGTGTACCGGTATGTAAGTGTACCAGTATGTAAGTGTACCGGTATGTCAGTATACTGGTATGTAAGTGTACTGGTATGTAAGTGTACCGGTATGTCAGTATACCGGTATGTAAGTGTACTAGGGAGGGAGGAGTGTCTCCCGGGAGATCATTAACATCACGCAGCTACAATCAGTGATGCTGTGCTAGACGGCGGCAGAAGAAAGGGATTAATATAATTATTATATTCATGAGTTAGCGCTAAACCCATAATGGTTGCGTACCTCCTAGGAATGGAAAGCAATGAAGTCTGACCTGAGAATGGGGAGGGTAACCCCAAATCCATGGATCAAAAGCCCTATTCACCAACATTTAGGCAGTTCGCCTTGAACTGAATGCCGTAAATACGATGTGTATAAAGAGACCAAAAAATATTTCGAAGCTCTAGACCAGTGTGGATAATTCAGTACATGAAATGGTGAAGGCTCCATCCTCCGTCCGTTCATTGAGAGGCAGAAACGGTACTCCGGCAGGCACTCTGCTTCAGGTCGGCAAGATGAACGCCAAGAATCACGAGGGTGATGCTCAAGGGACGCTTGCATTACTCCTGGTATTTTTTTACGATTTATTGTAACTTATACTATGCAGCCCCTGAAGGATGGTATAGCTTACGTTATGCTCAGACTAAGTCCCTGATGGCCCTTGGTTAGCTTTGTATAATCTTAGTTATGCCAATAGTGCCTTTCCTACTGCCTGGACCAATAGTCTCACTGTGTCTATTTCTAAGCTGTAATTGCTTGATACATTTAGATCAGCTTCATTAACTAGATGTCTTTATAAAATATTCTTCAACTAGTTTTACTAAATTTCTTGGTTTAAATCTACATCTGATAGAGCGAACAAAACTGTTATCCTTCATAAACTACCCAAGATGAACATCGATGGGCACAACTTCAGACGTTCAGACAATGTTTCATAACTGACTTGTTCCAGCCACGGCCTACTCTGCTGGACAATAGGTTATCTGTCAAATGGAGTATTCTCAGTGTTCTGCCAAGGTGAAAGAAGTGAAACTAGAGGAATGTCCCTAGGTACACCGCAGGTAAGAATTCTCGGTCTTGAGTAATGCCCACCTAATGCTCTAAATATCTTACCTAAACATATAAATATAAGCTATGTTGATGACATGGTCCATTCAACAGGTCATGAAAGAATGAGTATCATTCTTAATGAAGATAAAGTGGTATGTACATATATGTATACGTATAAGCGACTAAACCTGAAATCTTCATCTATAACAATTATATTGCCAAGCAAACTGTATACCCCACCCATTTATTTGCAGAGTACAAACATCCCTTATATTAACTCTTACACATATCTTGGTGTAGACGCACCCTTCAGTAAATCCACCTTACCACAACTAAATAAGATACGTAAAGTTATGTTAAATGCTCTCAGCGCTGTTGCCGATTAAAATCCCAACTACATTATGGAAGAGAACATTTGTGTATAGCTCAGGACATTAATGGATACGGTTCGCAGAGGTGCTTTTTCAGTCCTAATTATGGTGCTATTTTAAGAGTAGGGAGATTGATGTGCATAATCTATATTAGATCCTTGACTGATTACTCTGTTTTCCTGTTAACGTTAGAGAAAGTTCATTATTATTATGTGATATCCATAAACCCGTAAGGGTCGTACAAACGCCTGAGGAATGGGAGGAGTGAGGCAAACAGGTTTGATTCGAGGAAGGAGAGAGTAACTCCAGTTCATTGGATTAAGAGCCCTTCCCCCCAACGGCCTCTCTGCTAAGAGCCGCTAATGTAATCTGCCAATGACGTCGAGTGCCAGAAGAACGAATCTGAACAGACGGTGTCATCTACAAGTGCCTTAAAGACAAGAACTTTCAAAGGTGGCTTGATGCTAGTTAATGGCTCATTGTACCTACTGACCCCTTTTCTTGGATGAAACCTGATTGCCTCCCATTCTTAACCCACTGTCCTGATTGCCTCCCATTCTTAACCCACTGTCCTGATTGCCTCCCATTCTTAACCCACTGTCCTGATTGCCTCCCATTCTTAACCCACTGTCCTGATTGCCTCCCATTCTTAACCCACTGTCCTGATTGCCTCCCATTCTTAACCCACTGTCCTGATTGCCTCCCATTCTTAACCCACTGTCCTGATTGCCTCCCATTCTTAACCCACTGAATGACTAATCCATCCTCATTATTACGGAGTAATCAGCTGTTGATCTGGCTAGTTAGATCACGTCTGCTTACTCACTGTGGCATTCGCCGAGTGCAAAGGCACATACTCCCGGCAGAGACAGTTAACCTATGCACTCGGCTATTGGACATTCGTCCTGTATTCGACGCACACCATACAAAACCACTATCCTGCATGTCACTTCAGCCGAATGAAAGCACGGTTAACCACAGCCCTTTAGCAGGAGTCGACCAACGTAGGACTGATATGGTTAAGCAGATGTAGAGCAGCCACGAGAGGGAATACTAAAGGGACTAAAGCATCCCCATTACTAGCAAATATTTACCATTATATTGACCAATGACCACGACAGATTAAGACATTTCTTTAATTTTTTTCATCTTATAATTTTTTAAGCCATCCCCTCCCTCCAGATTGAAATCCGACTACGCTACTGGGATGCAGCCTGGGGAGGTTACTGACTACGCTACTGGGATGCAGCCTGGGGAGGTTACTGACTACGCTACTGGGATGCAGCCTGTGGAGGTTACTGACTACGCTACTGGGATGCAGCCTGGGGAGGTTACTGACTACGCTACTGGGATGCAGCCTGGGGAGGTTACTGACTACGCTACTGGGATGCAGCCTGGGGAGGTTACTGACTACGCTGCTGGGATGCAGCCTGGGGGAGGTTACTGACTACGCTACTGGGATGCAGCCTGGGGATTTTACTGACTGCGCTACTGGGATGCAGCCTGGGGAGGTTACTGACTACGCTACTGGGATGCAGCCTAGGAAGGTTACTGACTACGCTACTGGGATGCAGCCTGGGGAGGTTACTGACTACGCTACTGGGATGCAGCTTGGGGAGGTAACTGACTACGCTACTGGGATGCAGCCTGGGGAGGTTACTGAATACGCTGCTGGGATGCAGCCCGGGGAGGTTACTGAATACGCTACTGGGATGCAGCCTGGGAAGGTTACTGACTACGCTACTGGGATGCAGCTTGGGGAGGTAACTGACTACGCTACTGGGATGCAGCTTGGGGAGGTAACTGACTACGCTACTGGGATGCAGCCTGGGGAGGTTACTGAATACGCTGCTGGGACGCAGCCCGGGGAGGTTACTGAATACGCTGCTGGAAATGCAGCCTGGGGAGGTTACTGACTACGCTACTGGGATGCAGCCTGGGAAGACTACTGACTACGCTACTGGTATGCAGCCTGGGGAGGCTACTGACTACGCTACTGGGATTCAGCCTGGGGAGGTTACTGACTACGCTGCTGGGATGCAGCCTGGGAAGGTTACTGACTACGCTGCTGGGATGCAGCCTGGGGAGGTTACTGACTACGCTTCAGGGATGTAGCTTGAGGAGGTTACTGACTACGCTACTTGGATGCAGCCTGGGGAGGTTACTGACTACGCTACTGGGATGCAGCCTGGGGAGGTTACTGACTACGCTACTGGGATGCAGCCTGGGGAGGTTACTGACTACGCTACTGGGATGCAGCCTGGGGAGGTTACTGACTACGCTACTGGGATGCAGCCTGGGGAGGTTACTGACTACGCTACTGGGATGCAGCCTGGGGAGGTTACTGACTACGCTACTGGGATGGAGCCTGGGGAGGTTACTGACTACGCTACTGGGATGCAGCCTGGTGAGGTTACTGACTACGCTACTGGGATGCAGCTTGGGGAGGTTACTGACTACGCTACTGGGATGGAGCCTGGGGAAGTTACTGACTACGCTACTGGGATGCAGCTTAGGGAGGTTACTGACAACGCTACTGGGATGCAGCTTGGGGAGGTTACTGACTACGCTACTTGGATGCAGCTTGGGGAGGTTACTGACTACGCTACTTGGATGCAGCCTGGTGAGGTTACTGACTACGCTACTGGGATGCGTATATATTCCAAGTTGTCACTAGGCAATAATTTATGCTGTGGATCTTTAGGTGTTTAGGTGAATTATTGTGATTATTTCAATTACAAGTTTAGCTATCATAGCGCATAGCAGGAAAGTTAGCAGTAAGATAACAACATAACGTAATACCCATGAATACAATAACAATAATTTTAGACAATAAACTAGAAGCGTTGGGAGGAACTTTGCGAATAGGCTGTGTGTCTGGAGCTCGGAAAGGAAATATACGTAAAAAACTATAGTGTCGTATATTAGAGAAAGAATTGTACCACATCTACGAGATACGTCGAATATTACATGTACGAGACACGTGGAATACTGTTACACCGAGACAAGCGGAATATTACACAAGAAACGTATAATAATGCAACTATGAAGTAGAATAATGTCGCAACTACGAGTTGTGTTATTTTAGATTCTCAAAGCAAAAATATTTATGAGTCAGAGACGAGGCAGTTGGTTTCACGTGTTTCTAAAATATGGAAGATAGTAAACTCACAGTGTATATAACAGAGATACACGCATACGTAGATACATACAGATACAGACATACACACACACGGACAGACACACACACACGGACAGACAGACACACACACGGACAGACAGACACACACACGGACAGACAGACACACACACACGGACAGACAGAGACACACACACACACGGACAGACAGAGACACACACACAGACAGACAGACACACACACACACACAGACAGACAGACACACACACACGGACAGACAGACAGACAGACAGACAGACAGACACACACACACACACACACACACACACACACACACGGACATACAGACACACACACACACACGGACAGACAGACAGACAGACAGACACAACACACACACACACAGACACACACACACACACACACGGACAGACAGACACACACACGGACAGACAGACACACACACGGACAGACAGACAGACAGACACACACACACACACACAGACGGACACACACACACGGACAGACAGACACACACACACACACACGGACAGACATACAGACAGACACACACACACGGACAGACAGACACACACACACGGACATACAGACACACACACACACACGGACACATACACGGACAGACACACACACACACACGGACAAACACACACACACACACAGACAAACACACACACAGACAAACACACACACACCCTGACGATACTGGAGGACAAAATACTGAGAGGAATCGACAAGGAGAACGGAGACAGCATATTCCAGAGATGGGACACAGCAACAAGGGATCACAACTGGAAGTTGAAGACTCAGATGAGCCACAGGGATGTTAGGAAGTATTTCTTCAGTCACTGAATTGTCAGGAAGTGGAATAGTCTGGAAAGTGAGGTAGTGGAGGCAGATACCATACATAGCTTCAAGAAGAGGTATGATAAAGCTCACAGAGCAGGAAGAGTGTGGACCTAGTGGCGTCCAGTGAAGAGGCGGGACCAAGAGCTATGAATCGATCCCTGCAACTACAATTATGTGCGTACACAGACACACAGAGGTACACAAATATATTCATTCCATCTCCTGAACAATAGAACAATACCATTTATTTATTAACCATAACCATGACGTTAAAGTTTAACAATAATACATTGATAATAAATAACAGTAACAACTATTAATATTAAAAACTACATTAAAAATAACATTCATTATCACTTACTGTGCTTTAAGTATATAAATTAAATTAGGACAGTTGTATAATTAAACAAAATAATAAAGAAAGGTGGTCAGGCTTATTATATCGTCCTCGTTTCAAAAGCAATGATAATATTGTAGCCAAGTTTGAGGGAATTTTGCTAGTAATATATAAATTATATAGTGAATTGATCTAAATCCAAATAATAAAAATATAATAATAAATAACTATGAATGAGCAAGGCGATAATTCAGACGACATAAAACAAATACGTTAGGATGGAGATAACAGAAGTAAATACTGGAAAAGCAGACAGGGAGGATCAGCTGACGCCACCTCCGCAATTAATCCTGTGTGAGAGGGTGAGCGAGAGGGTTGGGTGGCAGGGTTGAGGGGATCTGACCCCAAGTAGTGCTTCAGCAGGGCAACTCAATATCCCGGCAAGGGGGATGGACCAAGAACCCGTGGCCAGGTTAATTACTTCACCTGACGCCACACCAAAACATCCCCACCCTCACTAATTTCAACTTCTTTCTTCACAGGAAGTCATGGGAAATTGCAGCTGCTGCTGCGATATCTGAGCCAAAAACATTACTCCATATGATGCTTTAAATAAATATATAAATAAAGCCATAAATAAGAAATAAATAAAGCCATAAATAAGAAATAAATAAAGCAATAAATAAAGAAAGAAAGCAATAAATAAAGAAATAAATAAAGCAAAAAAGAAAAAAAAACAAAAAAAAGAAAGAAGAAGAAGAAGAAGAAGAAGAGAAAAGAGAGAAGAAAGAGAGAGAAGAAGAAAGAGAAAAGAGAGAAAGAGAGAAAAGAAGAAAGAGAGAGAGAAGAAGAGAGAGAAAGAAAAGAGAGAAAGAGAGAGAAGAAGAGAAAGAGAGAAAGAAGAGAAAGAAGAAAAGAAGAGAAAGAAGAAAGAAGAAAGAAAAGAAGAAAGAAAGAGAAGAGAAGAAAGAAAAGAGAAAAGAA